>PVJX010002696.1:0-123132 GCA_004027295.1 Dolichotis patagonum
ATTACCCTGCCCAGTAGGCTCAAGGCCTGCAAAGAATAAAGACCTCTCTAGCAGCAATCAATTTAGTATTATGGGGGACTGTGGGAAGCCTCCTTCTTGCCCATTATTCAGAACATGACTTCCTCTTTGTTTGGGGTAGACCATGTTCCTGGAGATGGAATATTTGATATTATGGGTCTTGTTACTTCTTTGTAGGCGAATCTGAATCTTTATGCTCCAGAGTGTCTGCCATGTTGTCACAGTACTCCCACAACTTCTTCACAAATGCCACAGGGAAACTGTTTATTGTTCTTTGTTTTGGTCCTTTTTCTGTGAAGAACAACCATGCCAGATAGCTCTAGTTAGCCATCTTGCTGACATATGGGAAAATTTTGCTCCTATTAATAAAAATGATAAAGGAAGATTTTTTTCAAGAAAGTAATAAATATTAAATTCAATATATTTGAAACTTACCAAGATTAGCTTTCTATCTCTGTATTTCTCTTAATGGGTGAGCTTTGTTCACTAAAAATATATATAATGTCAGATATATTCCTTATTTGGAGAAAATACACCATTATTATGTCAGTGAATAAATATGAATGTATTACTGTGGTTTTTAGAACAACTTTGGGTGACAGAAAGTATTAGATTTTAACCCTGGGTAATGTTCAATTCTAAATTGCATTTTGAATGACTTTTTACTTTTTGTAATGCCTATTTTCTAGAGCTATCAAATGAAATACTTCAAAAATTATATGCTTTTAAATTAAATACAGAATTTTATTTTAAATGCTTGATTTTATTTTTGTGTGTCTTTTAATAGTATTTGTCTGGCAGAGTTTAACCTAATTATCAGTAATTTAAAATTATACATAGACAATTAATACACTTTGTACAAAATTCTTCAGTTCTACTAAAAAAAGTTTATGCAATATGGCAAATTAAAACAACTACACAAAAAACACAGGGCTGTATTCAAATTTTTAACTATAGCACAAACAAAGTCTGTTGATTTAAATAAGTTCCATAACCTCATTATTACTGTTTTCCCCTTTAATTAAATGTGAATACTAAAAGTGTATGTTTCCTAGAATTAGAGAGGCAAATATTCTAAATGGAGAGATGAGTATATAGACTGTAGGCAGGTAGATAGGTGAACAGAGGGATAGGTAGACATGTGTATGCTATTTCATATTCATGTGGTAAAATCTCACTGAAGTTTATTGTTATTAATACAATTGTGACAGTACTTTTTAGTCTTCATTAAATGAAATTGCAGAAATCATTTATATGAACATACTAAAATAAAGTGCATAAAGAAAACAAAAGAAAATCTTTTTCTGTTTGTTTACTTCTACATTAAAATTTCACAAAATAACACAATTCTTATCTTTAATAAAGAATTAAATTTACATTCTAAAAATCCAACCAAGACATTTCAAGCAAATAAAACTTATGTATTTTTTCAGGCTATATTTGGCTTTATCCCTCCAAACAGTGAAGATCCAATATTTTTTTAAATCTTGATTTATGCCTTAGAGAACAAAGTATAAGCCAAGGATAATTCATTGACCTGACAAAAACTACAGCAAAAAGAGAAAAAAGTCAATGGGATTTGGTGATAGTTTATCACTCACGGTGACTGGGTTTATCTCTGGGCCAAAATCAATAGTGTAAGGGAAAAAAACAACTTCGATGGAAGAATGCACTGAACGTCTTACTAGTTAATATGTGTGTCTCCTTTTCTTTTAACTCACTTTTTAATTCAGTGAATTATTCTTAAAGAAGCCGTAATATATCCAAATATGAATAATTCAATTTGTCTTTTAATGATGACGCAAATAAAATTAACATAGATTTGTTATCAAGTCACAAATATATCTAGTCACATCTGTATTCATAAATTTAAGTTGACAAGGCATGTGATTATATTTACTATAGTTTAATCTCAAAATTACAGCTCTATTATATATTGCTCATAAAATCATTAGCTAATTGGAATTGAATGAAAATTCTCATTAACTATTTTTTCAAAGATAATTATTCATAACAAGAATAGAAATTGTTACTATACATTTACTCATAGAGAATTCACCAACATCATTGTAATTTTACCATAAAGATAAGGCTTACATTTGTTTTGGAAATTTTTAATATGTGCACATAATACTGAAGGCAAGAAAATCAACAATTGTTTACCAACCATAATATGCTCTGTAATTTACAAGTGACACAAAATATTTTGATTATTCATTTGTAACATAAGTTTGAAGCTGCTTAATGTATATAAACTAAGATAATATAATATTTTCAAATTTTATACAAGTAAAAACGTAATAAAATTATAGCAGCTCCATAAGAACCATATTTTAGTCTCAATATATTGCATATGGAATATTGATACATACAAAATAGGTTAAAAAGAACTTTAAAAAAGTTATCGAGTATTAAGTGATGAAGTTGATGAAACAAGCCCAGATCACCACCATATCCCTTTTTACCAAAATCCAAACATGCATATCATATATGATAGAAAAGTAACTAAGAAAAGTGTGACAAATGTTTGTAAATAAGCAACAACAAAAAAGAGAATGGAGATGTTTGCCTCAGTAATGTTACAGTACTCCTTTAGAACTATAAAAAATGTGATGTTTGCCCTGTTTAAAGTGAACTTGATTAGTCTGCCATAAGCAATGAAAAGTAGAATATTTCTAGTTCAAAATTGAGAAATAGTTTATTATTTACAGTGATTAGGCTGATTCTCCATGTCCTAACTTACATGACATGACAGGAAGAAATCTAGTGATACTTGCACATGTAATACATTATAAGAGATAAACTCAGTGAGTAAATTTGTTGCTTGATATAGAAAGATAAACACTTTCTTTCAAAATACTGTTGTAGAAACATCTTTGAAAAGATAAACCAAAATAAAGTTTAATCTGTGATTTTCTTTATAAGATGTGTAAAAATGTCAGAGACCCGTATCAAAGTATACATCAAAAATACTTTCTAAATTCTCAAATATAAACCAATATTTCAGATTTAGAATCCATTTTCTGACATAAGATCACAAGCCTAGAAAAATATTTGCCATGCTGCCATGCTGTAGTACAGAAAATAGAAATGAAGATGTTTCCCGGAGATATTCTGCAAAGGAATTTGCAAGTATTCTTTAAGATTCTGTCCACTGGGTAACAGATAATTCTGAGACACAAATATTTCTAAGTTTTCTTTGATATTCAATTTATTTTGATCTTGTACCCTAACAGAGGACTACAGAAGCCAGGTCTAAAATGAAAACCTGCAGAAAGTCTGTCCTATAATGTGCACACAATTCTTACATATTATACTTCAGTCACTTACCTTGAGGATAAGTACATAGTTTGGACTAACATACTTGACTTTTGGTACAACTCACATGCTGTTCTGTATTGTAAAAGCTATCACAGGCAAGAATAGCAAATTTAAACCACTGCAAGTATCATCCATGACTGCCACACAATAAATCAAAAACTTCACCCTAAGCCTATTTGAGAAGAGGTAATCTAATGTTATTTACAGAAATCAGATCATTCTGGAGAATTATTGTAGCCTACCATAACCTTGAACAATTGTTAGCCTGGTCACAGCTTCTGTTCTAGTTGTGATTTATTTGCTACAAAAGATTAATAAGGTCATTGTTTCATGGCTGATATACTGACTTGAAAAATCCATTTTTTTATTCCAGTTAAGATAATGAATAAGAAATAGTTCTTGCTCTTCTAGAATAGGCACGATATTCATTTAAACTTTTGCCTTAGGGTTATATTAAAGGTCCTATCTTGTGTTGCCATTTAATCCAGATATTTGGCCCTCTGGATATTCCATGGACTTTTGTAGTGATTGATTCGTTCTGCACACTGTGATCAATTGATTATTGGGTATAATAACCAAAAACAGTAGACATTTTCTTAATATAAATTATTGAGGATGAAAGAAAAATCTCACTTAGAATTGGAAACTGACCCTTATAATAAATTTTTAGAGTTCTGATAGTGATTATTGATACATCTTCTTCAAAGTAAAAGATAAATTGCTGCATCTTGCATCTATTAGAATCGACACACTTCCACATACACGAACACACACACACATGCATGCACATACACACATATACACACACACACATTCCCTGATAATTTTTTGGCTATGAAGCACACATATTCTGAAACCTGGAAATATTGTTTCCTCTTATCAGCTCAATAAAGTCTAGCAGCTGTGATCGAGTAGAAAAATCCCAGAAAATCAAAGCTCTGTACACTTCACCTTGGCTCTGGAGTCATGGAATCTGGCAAACCTATTACATGTGATGGGCCCATGGAGGCAGATTTTCTTTATCAATGTGGAAAAGTCCATTTAATGAATCACAGTGCAGGATTCCTGCCATTGTCAGTGAAACTTTTACACTCTTTCTTTTTCAGTTTTGATTTTTTATTAGCTCATATTTTCAGTACAAACTAATTGCATTCTTCATTAGGAGTTGGTACTTGTATTAACATATTTTAATTCCTTTTTCATCCACTCTCTTGCCTCTTGGTGTCCTTCCCTAGAACTCCAACACCTTTGAAATACTTTTTACCAGAAAATGTAACCTCATGCTTGCCAGGCAAGTCTTTATGCGGCTAAACTAAATGTCTGGCCCCCAGAAATCAAATATGGTAATGCACCTTTAGGTAGAATTTTTGACATTCACACACTAGTTCAAGAATCACATGATCATTTCAACAGATGCAGAAAAATAAATTTTCAAAATCTTCCTGTCAAAACTAGGAGTAGAAAAGTTTCTTCACCAGATACTAGCCTCCACATATAATCTTCAGCAGATATAATAATTAATGGCAAGAAAAAAGTTAATGCTTTCTTCTTTAGATCAGACTTAACACAAGGATGATTCTTCTTACTTTTATTTAACAATTGTTCTGGATGTTGTAGCTAGAATAATAAGTGATTTAAAAAATTGAAAATATTATTCGATTGTATTAAGGATTTCAATATAATTTCACTGTACTAGATTAATATACAAAATAATTTTTGAGTCTATGAACATACCTATAATACATATTCATTGATTAAATAAAGTATTCCTATTGCTGTTATAGCATTAAAATAAGAAAAGAGTTAGAATAATTTGAATAAATTAATTAGAATAATTTGAATAAATATTTAAAATAATTTGAATAAATTATTTGATAATTATAAACAATTTGAATAAATTAAACACTTAAATTCTACTAAATTAAATATTAAGAAATTAATGAAGATACATACATTAAAGAAGATATATACATCTTCATTAATTTCTTAATATTTAATTTTTTACATTTCCTACCTGCCTTTGTATATCAAACATTTATGAAAGTAATAGTGTTAAAGTAAGAATACTCCCTGAGTTGATTCACAGATTCATAATAATTTCTCTCAAAATTCTATTTTTTTTCATAAATTCACATGCTGAGAGTAAAATTAGTATGAAAGCTGTCATGATTTACATCAGGGGCTTCCCTCACACTTCATGCAATCATGGATATGGCCAGATCTAGTGCTTGTGATGGGTTGGCTGTCTAGCACTCAGACTGGTGATGTGAGTGCTACACCTGCCCAGGGATGGAGCTAGCATACAGTGGCAGGAAGAAGACTTGTCTTTTTTTTTTGTTTTTTGAATTTTTAAAAATTGTATTTAAAAAAAATAGAAAAAAAGGGAGCAACAATACAAAATTCCAAGGGAAAAAAAAGAAAACAACAAAAAATACTAAGACATCATTACTTGATAACTTACATACTGTCATGTTGGAAATAGTTGTTCAAGTTACAACATTAAAACATACAAAGTCCACATTCAAGCAATGAGACTGTTAACAGTTCTACTCCATGATCTAACAAAAACAGTAATATGATCATTCATCTTACACATTTAAACATACATGCAATTATATCCTTTAGAGTACTTTCTTTTCCTCTCTTTTTTACAGTAGCCATTACACATTTTGGGTTTTAATACTCCTCCAGATCTTATTACTTTTTACACTAGAGACATAACGTGATATTTATAAATGTGGTTCTTATTTATTTCACTAATGAGGATAGTTTCAAGTTGTCTCCATTTACCTATGAAGGCCTCAAGATCATCCTTCTTCATAGCTGATTAATACTCCATTTTATAAAAATACCACTTCTTTTTCATCCACTCTGTGGTTGATGGCATCTTGGTTGTTTCTAAGATTTAGCTATTACAAATTGTGCTTCTATGAACATGGGTGCACGTATATCACTGTGATATGAACTTTTCAGTTCTTCTGGGAAAATACCCAGGAGGGGAATAGCTGGGTTGAATGGAGCTTCCAGTCCTATTCAAGAAGACTGTCTTTTTCCTTCGCCAGTTCACACCTTGCTGTTTGCTGCCACTCATGAACTGCGGCCCTGCATACCATCCTGCCACTTGAAGCCAACTGAGTATGGTACCTGGTGGCCAAAGATCATAAATTCATACCAGAAGAAAAAAACCAACATTATCATGGAAATGCAACCTAGAGATATTGTCATGACCTAATAGGGTTTCTTATGCCTGAAGAGGCAAGAAGAGTGATAACCATGTTGGTAGAGAAAATTGATTTTGATCAGCTAGAAACAGGAAAATATTCATTGTAAGAAATAAATGTTTCCTTCCTTCATTTTGGGTGTCAGTTATTTTTGTCTCAACAAGGAGAAAGTTACTAAGACAAAGTAATAGCAAGAGAGTGGGGTCATTGCTGTTGTCTGGCTACGTGACTGAAGAATCTTGGAATATAATTTGGAAAGTTTTTGAGAGACTGGTCAAAAAGTCAGCCCCTCTAAGCTGTACACTATGTTAGAGACTCTGTTTGAAGCCTGAAATATCAGAGTCTGGTGGAAATACTGCTGGTTAAAATGAAGCAGGGGAAACTTCTGTTGAGAATTGCATCAGCTGCTGGAGTCCAGGGAGTATACTGTGCTTTGGCTGAAAGTTGTTCTGCATTTTGCTTGTGTTTAGTTATTACCTCAGTGGCAGAAAAGTTTCAGTGCAGTCTATTGGTGGGATGGTAGTTTTTGACCAGATCTATGTTGGAAATTTAGAGCAAAGCGCCAGTAGAGTAATTTAAAACTTTTTGCCAGAAGAAGGCTCCAGTGGAACTGTGGGTTGCAAATAGGAAACAAAGGAGAACATAGTTATTTAGAACAACAGGACAGTGGAAAAAATGAACTGAAGTCCTTCACCTGAAGATTAGAGTATATTTGAATTGCAAGAGATCCTTATATTTTAGTCTTGCCATACTATGATAAGAGTTAATGGAAAGCAAGGACTGTGACTGTAATCTTTTAATTTTATTTTAATGTTGTTCTTATATGTTTGTAACCAGATTAATTAATCAAACTATTGTGTTTTAATGTTGAACCTTGGTCACCTTTTGAATGTTTTCTTTTTGGTGCCAGAATAAATATAAAAACATTATATATATGTAATTGTTTTATTAATGCAAATTTGAATAAACCAAGGCATGTTAATTTTCACAAATCTGCCACTAACAACTACAGTTTAAGGAAATGTGTGTGGTTATCAAGTTGACCAGGTATGGATTGTTATGGTTTAAAAACTGGTGAGCAACTTTACACCAGCTGAATTAAATCAGCATTGTGCTGAGTGTAGATGGCACACCTGAGGAAAGCTGCCAGCATAAATACAGACATGGAGAGGAAGAGCTGGGCATCGTGGGTTCTCCTAAGTGTTGCTGTTTCAAGCTGTTGGTTCTCCTGAAGGACCTCCTCGTGACTAGCTGCCCCAGTATGAATTCAGACACCTTATGGGGTTCTGTTTTATGAGGATTATGAGTCTGTGCACCTAAGAACAGAAAAATAGTAACATCACTTTCATCCAATGATGATACTTTTTCAAGCTTGTCCTGTCTACACAACTGTGGATACCACAGGGTTAGGGTACCTGGTAGCCAAAGATCATACATTCATACCAGAAGAAAAAAAACCAACATTATCATGGAAATGCAAGCTAGAGATATTGTCACAACCTAATAGGGTTTCTTATGCCTGAAGAGGCAAGAAGAGTGATTATCATGTTGGTGGAGAAAATTGATTTTGATCAGCTAGAAACAGGAAAATATTCATGAAATCAAAGTGGTATGTTTCTTTGTAATCTTTTGATCACTGCAATTGCGAACAAATATGTGACAAATCCAGACCGAGAAGTAAATAAACATGGATCACAAAACAATTAAGTCACCAATACTTAGAAGTGAGCATAAGGAAAATGTACCATCTTCACAGGGAGAAATTTGAAATAAAAAAAGTGCATTGTTACTAAGCGCTCTCGATACTGTAAGCTGAAGTTGTGTTCTTTTTCACTAAGGTCAGATTTTTCTCTCAACTTTCTACTTCCTACAGTAGTTGCATCACACTGCAGATTTAGGATTTCAATATACGAACTGTAGGTGAAACAAGCATAGAGTTAACAATATACTGCCCTGTCCATGTGACTCATTCCCTTCTCACAAGCAAAATTAATTCATTTCATACCAACAATGTCATCTTACAAAAATAACTTTAAAATCTAAAGGTATCCAACACATATTTTCTTTAGTTTTAAGGTTCTAGGGATGATGGTGAATTTGTTCCTTTTATACATTTTAAAATGTTATCTCTTATAGCATATGTTCCTACTAACCTATAAAAACACTGGAGATTAAAAATATATTTTTCGTAGAAAATTGTGAGCATATATTAATTCCATCCTGCTTATAAAAGTAAATGTATAACAGAACAGAGGTGAAGCATTCAAGGTTACCAGTGTTGGTAGTGACAGAGATAGGGTTACTAATTCACTACTTGTTTTATTAATAATTTTTTAAAATTATGGAACATGCAAGAATCAAGTATAAGGCAACACACACAGGATTATGATAATATTATTTTAAATATTGTTTATTACAAATTAAGTTCATTCGTGCACAAAATTTTTGCTTATCGTATTTTATATTTTAATTTTCAAAATAAAATTTATCAACTCTCAGGATTTTAAAAATTCAAAAAGACTAGAATTTTTTGTAAAAGCTAATATGTTTTAGAAATAAATTTAGACAAGTAGTCAAATATTTTTCTTTCTAGATTAATAATATAAGTATCAAAAATGAGAGAAGTAAAAGGAGAAAGTAAATGAAATGATTGTTTTACAACATCTCAATTCACTTCTTTGAAGTTCCCAAATGTGAACGGACATCACAAATAATCATCATAAAATTGCTTTCAATTAGCTATAAGCACATAAATTGTGATGATATATTTATTCACCAACCAAATAGGCACATTATAGATGTAATTTGTCTTGCTTATACTAGTGGTTTTAGCTTATAAATTTACTTTGTAATTTATTTCAGTTATTGCAATAATTGATCATTATTTTATGGTAAAATGATTTGCTAGAGTAATGGCTATATTGTTTGCAGTTATTAATAATACTAAATGTTCTCATTATGATCAGCCTTAATAAACCAAAGTACTGAGATGAATATTATGAAGATAAATAGATGGCTTTCACAGAATCTTAGAAATCATGATACTCTAATAACCATTTTGTAACTAAGACATAATGCCATAAATATCTATGATTAAAATGAGTTCTCAGGGCAAATTAATCTAAACAGATAATGTTAATTTAAAAATATATAGCTTTACAGGGTAGCTGACATTAGCAGACCTGTTTACCTATTTTACACTTTTATTCAGCAAGGGTAAGTCATTGTGCTTACTATAGGTTCTGATTCATATTAGAATTTAAAAAATTGATTTCCTATTCCATAAATTTCTAATAAGTGCATTTTAAAATGAAGAAGTCTCACAATTCATGAACAAAAATTACCATCATATAACAATTAAGCTAACACAGAATTTTTAAAAATTGCAAACTTTTTTGTCATATTAAGAATATTATATGTTAAATTTAAGAACCTCAGGATATGTTTGATCCAAATAATGTGCTGTTGGTGGAAAAATTAATATAGGAGGATAATCCTGTACGATGAAGGAACACTTCTGATTGGCTGTTAATGATTTAACCATATAAGGAAATAAGGATAAGGTTACTTCTTGACAAGCTTTAAATGCACTGTTTACTATTCGGAAGCAGTCAGTTTAATATTCAATACTGGAAAGGACAAAGATCAATCACCAGTCATTGTCAACTAAACCAATTCCTCTTGTACTCAGCAGCATATTAATTTATAGTCTAATACTTCTTGCAGTAGGGAGATTTCATCAAAATTTGCAAAACTGAAAAGAATTAAGACTATTTTTCTACTCTTTTAGAATGAACCGTTTATGCAAAGCTTGTCTATTAAACAAATTCATGTACAAGATACCATCACTGTTTTACTGAAAGTGAAGTGACATGCCAGTGAATTTTATACTCCATGTGACTGACAGTTACATCATTATAACATATTTCCCTTTCTTATTTTGATTTCTGGAGTCAGTGGCAAACAAAACAACTTCTTTAGTGTCCAGTAACAGTAGTACAAAGTAACAAGCATGTAAAATTTGTCATGATATAAAGAGGATACAGACATTTTAATTTTTTATACTTTCACCTATGCCATATCCATTATGTCTCAGTGACTGAGTGGCCCAAATTTTGTAGTACTGCGATCTTCAAATTGTAGTGAATATATTTTTATATGCTGAAATGTGCAATTAATTCATAGAAGGCAATCAAGATCCTCATACACATAAAGTAGTATTGTCCAAGTTTTCCAGGCATAAAGCATTAACTCTCTGTATTACTTTTTAAAACTTGTATTACACTTTAAAGTATATCCTGATTTTTTTGTCATTGTCTCCTGAACAATTAGAAATGTTCAGGAAATATGTATTGCTAACATCATTTTCATGTGCATATGAAAATTTCAGAAGCATACTTTCTCAAGGTAAAACAATCAATAGTCAAATAATTGTAGGTCATGTATTTGTACACAAAATCCTAATCACAATGGAAAATTGTGCATCATATAGATGAAATTTGATAGTTTTAATATTTAGTGAGTTAACATCGATATCGTTTATTTAAAAGACTGTTGTGTATTATATTTTTCATCAGCGAAAGCAATTAACAGTTCTCTATCATACAGGAATATATCATTTCAATTCCAAAACACTTTAAATAAATGTAAAACAGTTAAGACGACTACAATCATTGTCTTATTTTGTATAGTTTCTATACAGAAATTGAATTCACAATAAAGTTACCCCTGTTAGTTTTTTCTACAAAGATTACACTTGACACTAATTAACATCAGTTGCCATGACCACATGTATTTTTAAATGAAATATTAATTTATTTCTATTTACAGTTTTTTTCCTTCAAACTATGATATAATTTTCTGTTAATATATAAAACAATTTAAAAGAAATAGCTTGAAATTTTCTTGTATTTTGAGCAATTACTCAAAGCAAATATTAAAAGTAAAAATGTAAGACAAAAGGAGCACAAGTCTAGAATATGAGAAAAGGCTAGAAAAGGGAGAAATAGCAGATTATATCAGTCTACTGAAAAGTTTGACATAGTTGCATTACAACTCTGTTCTAATTAATTTTAACAGTAGGAAACATTTTATTCAATTGTTAACCTACATTAAGTTTGTTGCCTTCCTTACATATGTGCACATGATTTACTATGGTGATAAGACTGGTGGGTAAAAAGCCATGGAAATTTTTAGTTTAATTTTAATTGAGCTTTCCTGTGCAAATTTAAAATTTTTCTGATGGTTTAGGACATACAGTACTCCACCTTACCGCTATGTCTCTCTCCACTTTCCAAAGCAAAACTCTAATTACCGCAAACATTGTTACAACCAGGATGTTGTTCCAAACTGTGTTAATTTAGAAATTGCTACAGTTGTTTCATCAACCATACGGTTGTTACGGTTGTTCATCATTTAATTCTCCTTAATGTTAAGCAACTGACACACTTTAGAACAGTCACAGATGACATGTTGACATCCAGACATTACAAAGCTGAAAATATATAGCCTTTAGAGAACATGATTATATGACTAAGAATCAGCTATTTGAACCTTAAAGTGCCATCATCCAACCTCCTGATCATTTACTCACGGAAATAATGTTAACAACTTATTATCCTGGAGGGCCTTTTCAAATATGCAGGAAATGTTTTAGACTTGCATATGTGTCAGCTTTATGTCAGCTCATGATGAGCTACCTGTTTTGCTAGATATTTAAGGGAAGATATTTTCCGGAAAATATTCTGGCATATGGTATAACTAGTGAATCTATCACAGTGCCACTTTTCATATTGTTTTATGGGCAGAGAAACAAGGCACATTATATCCACAGGGAGCAATAATTCACTGGAAGTTCTGTTTTTAACTTAGCCTGCACACTAAATTATGAAGGCAGATTGTTTCTTGGTGTATGGTGAAATTTATGGCATACACATATTTTTCTGTAAACGTCCTTTCAACTGAAAGATGTTACAAAAACTGAGAAGGGGTCTTGTTGCATATTGATGGGGGGAAGAGTGATAAATGATTTATATAGAATACTGATTGATGTTATTTTAAGCACTTGTAGAAAACGTTTTAACCTAAATTCAACAAATGTTCTAATGAAAATAAATACAAATGCTATAAGCAGTGTACAGACAGCTTACAAAGCGTAAATGTAATGTCTTAGATGGCCTTTTATCTGCCTGAATCCTTCCTACCATGTGCACTCATGTCCAACATTTTTAATTAGGCACCAATAATTTCATCCCTCTAAAACCTATAAGACATAAAATGCAAACAACTCCCAGCAAAGGTAAATTTACACTCAATTTCACACTACGCTGTAAATGTATGATAGCATATCGCATTCTAAATGATTGCTAGTGAAGCTTTGCCTGTCCTGTAAAATGGGAACCCAGATAAGTCTATACCAAGAAATTCTCAGCGTCAGTAAAAGGTTCACTGAACACACCACTTTGCATTTAGATTACCAAAAGTGGTGAATTAAGTATCAGTTTTTCTGATGAAAGCTGGCAGAAAGAAAAAAAGTAGTTTTGAACTTCAATTTTAGTCCCTGATGATTTTTCCAGTGCTTTCTGCAATCTGGTTTCCTCTTTACTCAACCGTATTTGCCAGTAAACAGTTTAATTCACACGTATAATGGAATATGCATCTAAGATACACAGAACCACTTCACAGAAAGTCCTAGTTTCGTCACCTTCCAGCAAGCAAACACAAAAAGCTTCTCTTCGCTAAGTTATACTTGTTTGATTCCATGCTCCAAATTGAAATAATTTAAACTGTTTAAAAATGCTATTTTAGTAGATTATAAAATGTCACTTGAAATTCATTGAAAATACTTTAGAGCAGCAAGTAAAGAGAAAACCCTAAAATCTAGTATTTTGAAAACTGATAATTAAAACCCAAATATACAGTATATATTCTACATTATAAAAGACATTTTATATATATACATTATATATAACTTTTATATGTATATATATATTATATCTATCTATATATCTATCTATCATCTATCTATCTATCTAGATATCTGATATGATAACTATCGAACAAAAATACAGACTAGTAGAAAAGAGACCTAATCTAAATTACATGCTTGAAAAAAAGGACATAAAACTGTAGGCATTCTCTGACAACTTTGGGAGAGTAAGATTTAGGAGATGCTATAGTATTAGTTAGTTTGTGGAAAATTACAAAAAAACCCTATATTTTTTGACTCTTATATATACACCGAATTAAAATAAATCTATTACCTTTTGTTGAAGGAAGATTGTATTTTGTGTAAATTTAGTAAATAAAATGTTTAATTTATAACATTATGGAAACTGTACGTATCCATTAGCAGATAATGTGGACACAGAGTGAAGTACTAGTCCCAAGTAAACATAAACTTGAAGTCATAGAGAAATGAATACATCCTGTGAATATGTTATAATCAGACCCTCTATCTTCAATATTACTGTTTTTCTTATATAAAAATTCAAAGTATTTATATGCAAATTAGAAAAATAAAAGATATATAAATTGGAAGTGGAGAAAGTTTCAGAATGTCTTCCAAGTTACCTATTCTGTTGTTTCTTAAATATCTTAATTTATACTAAATTATTATACTTACAGTGCTACTTTCCTAGTTCATTGGAAAGAAAGTTTTATATTGTTATCTGTCTCTTCATTGTAAGAGAGAATCATTTTTTTGATGTTTTATGGTTTGATATCTACTTTGAAGAAAACAATACAATGTATTATTATTTTTTGATTGTGAAATTTTGTTTTTTAGAGCTATTATTGTTTTATAAGATAAAAATATAAAAATTTCATTAGTCAAATTTTGGAAAAATGACTCATGGAAATTGCTAAATTAAAAATCATTGAAAAGCATTCATAATTTCTCATGTTATCTATGCTAAATTCACTTAAAAATGAATGCATGAAGAAATTAGACAAAATAAGTCCTAACCCTTGTTACTGTGACAGTATATTTAAACAAATAAAAATTGACATCTCTAAACTCCTCAATTTTCACTTCTTTTGTACAAAAATTGACTTCTAAAAGTCAATTTGAAGTCATAGGGAAATGAATACATCTTGTGAATATGTTAAGTGAAATAAACCTCAATTCTTATATATTCAACTAAAATATAAATTATCCAGGAACTTTGTACTGAAGTATATCTTCAGCCAATATATTTTTTATTTAGATATAAGATCTTGCTAAATCTTCTCAGATTGGCCTTAAACTTAACAATTATCCTACGTCACCCAATTCACAATTCGAATGAAAATCCAAGTAAGTTTCAGTGAGTAAATGTTTGGGCTGGGTATATTTTTCACATATTTGCAGCATCTATGTTTAGTAATCGTTAGATTAAGGTACCTTTTGGCACATCATTTTCAAATGAAAATCAATTAAATAGGTTTATGTGAGAAGAGAATTGTAAACTGTATTCCTGGGCCATTTATTAGGCTGTGATCACTATTGTGCTGTTTAAGAATGAAACTAAGGTAGTCTAAAATTGTGATTCATGCTTTATATCATTTTTAAATAAAATTTTTCATAGTTTGTTACAGAAAATTGTCATTTGTCTTTTTCTTTTATGTAATAATGGACTGGGAGTGGTACATTTATATTAAATTCAAAATTCTAATCATTTTGAGCTGCATTATATAAGCATGATCTCTGTGGGATTTAATACAGAGTCTAAAATTATTGTATTTTCACAAGAGTAGATAAATAAAATTACAAAATCTGTATTATTATAGAGTTATATTTTGCAGTTAGTATTAATGGGAATGTCAGAACTATTGTCCTTCATTAATTCTTTAAAAGTCTCAATCACGGTGAACTTTAATATTTTTGTATCATTAGATTGTTAAGGTATAAATAAATTCAGGAAATTTGCCTTATTTTAACTGTAACTTTCTTGTGTGCATGTGACATCATCTTCCTATATTGTTCAGACTGGCCTTGAATTTATTTTTGTAGCCCAGGTTGACCTCAAATTTATGACAATCCTCCTGACTCAGCTTCCCAAGTGACAGGATTACAGGCATGTGCAAGCATGCCCAACTTAATTTCTGTAATTCTATGACTTAAAACAAACATACATATTTGATAGCATTATCATGTAGACATTTCCATAACTGGAAAATGTATGTTTTTGTCCCTTTGTAGTAAACTCTTCCTTCACTCCAGTGGTGATTAGGGTGGAGTGTCAACTTGAATGGCTTCAGGATCCACTAGGAGACTAGAGAACACTTTGGATGTGTTTCCATGGATCACCAAGCCATGCCTTTAGGATCTCTATGTTGTTCATTTCTCTTTGCTTTCTGAAGAGTTCTACTGTTTCTCAACTGCCGTGAACTATGCAGCTTTGCCCCATCATGAACTCCTGCCGTGATATGATATTTCTGTATGGAAGTCACATAGCCATGAACTGAATCCCCTTAAAACATAAGCCATATAAAACCTCTTCTTTAAATTATAGGATTCAGATAGAGGGTCCAGTGATGGGAAAGTTGCCTAGTACAATAACCAACCCTTAGCAGCTACTGATCTATTTGCCATTACAGAATGGTGTATATTAGCAATGCTTTTAAAAGTAGCTCTGTGACATTCACTACTTTCATTTTACAGGATGCATCTGAGAATCATCAATAGTACCACTTGCACAAATTATTCTAATTGTTGAAAACTATTCCATTGCAAGATCTACCTCAGTTTGACTATTCATTCACCAGTTTAAAGACATTTTTATTATTTTCAATTTTGTCAATTATAACTATAGCTGCTATAAATATTGTGTGCATATTTTTCTAGGAATGTAAGTTGATTCCCTTTGATTATATACCAAGAATTTAATTGTTCTTCCTATGGTACAGGAATATTTAACTTTGCTATTAACCTGAAACAGTGTTATCCAACAAGACTGTGCCATTTTCCATTTTTGTTAGTATTTTACGAGAGATCTAATTACTTTCACTTGGAATTTTCAGGTTTTATTATTTTAGTCATCCTAATAGTTGTAGTACATACCATTGTGGTTTTAACCTATAAATTCCTAAATGTCACCTATGTATATAATTTTAATTGATATCTTATTAATAGGTCATCATATTATAATTGTTTCATAGCTCTTCTCATATTCTAGATAAAAATTATTTATCAAATGTACATGTTTGCAACATTTTTATCCAAATCTAAGGCTTGTCTTTTCATTTTCATCATGTAACTTTCAAAGATTAAAAGTCTATTTTTAGAGCATTTCAGTACCTAATTGTTCAGTCTATCATATTTGTAAAAAACTGTCCTTTATTTAATGAATTTTATTTCCAGTTTGATTAAAAACATTACATTTAGGGCATAGACTTGGTTGCAAATTCATTTTTCCCAGTTCTTCTGTTTTACCTTCAGCTTTCTACATTTTGTGTCTATAAGTCAGATATACTTCTAAAACTATATTATTTGGTAATAAAACCTAGACTAATGGGAAATGACACAGTACTGAAATGCTATAATGATGAGAAAGTCACAGCATAAAAATCACATTGATTTCCTATTGCTTTATAGAAAATTATCTCCAAAGATATCACGTCTTAAAACGACACAATTTCTGTGCTACACATTCTATAGAGGAGGAATGTGGGCACATCTTAGACTGTACCATGCATGAAGATCTTTCAAGGGTTGCATTAAAAAGGTTCCTAGGTGAAGCTCATCTCAAGGCTCAAGTGGGCAGAGGTCTACTTCCAAGACAACATGGTCGTTGGCATGATTCAGATCATCTCTTTAAATTGAGGACCACAATTATATTGGGCTGTAGGCAGGAATTCCCCTCAGTTTCTTGCTGTGTGGCTTTCCAATATGGAGCTTTCTTCAAAGTGGGAAACCTGGAATCGCAACAGCAAAGTCTACTAAGTTGTTAGAAGCCAGAAACCCAATGGGAGAAATTATATTTATCACTTTCTACTGTTATTCTTAATCAAATCATTAGGTCCAATCCTGATATAAGGAGAAGGGAAACGCAAGTGTATAAACAATAGGTGGACAATGGGACCCATCTTAGAACCTACCATGAAATCTGAGAAACTAAAATATAGAGGTGCACGAAAATGCAAAGACTTTATAAAATTCAACTATTATACAAAAATGCCAAATAAAATATTTTAAATGTAATAGCATTTTTTGAAATCATATACATTTAAAATATGCATGAACTAGCTTTCATTGTAATTGGTTTTATTAATTTACATTTGCAATATGTAATAGTTCTATTCGATTTGGGGAATTAGTACATTCATAGAACATACCTTGATCATTTTAACCCCTTTCTCCACTTCTTCTGTATGACTCTCACTCGACTTCCCCACTTCCAAAGTGTATGCCTTCTTATTTCCTATGATCTGTTCTTTGTTTTACTCATTTATTTCTTTATATTGCAGCTTTATCATGAAAGAGAACCCAGGCAATGTTTGATTTTTCTGTGCCTGACTTGTTTCACTTAGCATTAATGTCTCAGATTCCATTCATTTTTCTGCAAATATCATTTCTCCACTCTTCATTATATAATTCTATAATTCTTCTATAGATAATATATATGTATCATGTTTTCTTTGCACATTCATCTGTTGATGGTATAGTCTGTTCCCAGAACTTAAGTATTGGTATTTGTTTTACACAAACATAGTTATGATTCATAATATTACATCTATCTTTAATATACCCATGAGAAAGATAGCTTAATCAAAAGGAATTCCAATTTTTAGTTTTTTAAGGAGTTTTCATACTGATTTCCATAGTGGTTCTCCTGGTTTCCATTGTTATGAACAATTCACAAGAATTCTACCATTATACTCTTGCCAACACTGGTTGCAGTGTGTGTGTGTGTGTGTGTGTGTGTGTGTGTGTGTGTGTGTGTGTATTCTTAATGATAAACATTAAGTTGGGGTTAAATTGGAATCTCATGGTTGTTTGATTTGGATTTTCTTAATGGCTAAACATATTGGACATGTTTTGTTTGCAGATGTCTTGTACTTCTACTTTTCATGATTGTCTTAGTTCATTTGTCCATTTTTGATTGAGTTATTTTTTGAGACCTCACTGCCAAATATAAGATATTTTGGGGACATTTTGTTTATAAACCAAAACATTCCACCCCTACTTCCCAAAAGGCATGTTCATCTTATTAGGAAAAAAGCATTTAGTTTACCTGAGAAAGCTGCCAAAGGCAACAAATCCAACACTTCTGACAAATGTAAGTCCACAGTCTCTTCTAAGACTCAAGCCAAGATTTTAGCTTTGAAATTTGTAAAAGTCCAAGAGAAAGTCAGACATTTTATGCTTATAATATCATAATCATGGGATTAACATTTCCATTCCAAAAGAAAGGGACAGAGAAATAGACAAAATTTGGACCAAAGCAAGACCCAGTAGGAAAAATAAAACACTAAAACCTGTAACTGATGCCCAGAACCCAGAAAATGTTGGGACTAGATGTGAGCCCTGCCCCTCTGAACTCATTTGTCATATCCCTAATGGACCTCTCTTATGAGATAGATCCACTCATTGCTTTCAGCTTTTTAGCAGGTCTTATATTTCTGAAGTCGCCAAAACAATGGGCTCTTTATTTTGTTTCATGCTCAGAACTTCACACACTTCCATGAGCTCCTTGTCATGGACTGTGACTCTTTCCCACATTTTTCCTTACGTTCTCAGCCTTCCTCTGAAATCTACTTAGAAGTCTCCACCATAACTATTTGATTCTGAATTTCTGAAAAACAAGAATGATGCCAAAGTTAGCCACTCACCTGGGCAGTAACCAGGCTTCCTTGGATCATGGCTGTACTGGCTTGGAGATACCTGGATGTTGATATAGAGGAAATATTTCGCTGGAATCTCTGAATGAGCACACATCCCTAACACTCTCTTAACAGATGAAAGGCTTCACTTTTGCATTATGAAGCTTGTGATAATTGGGAATTTGCTGATTCTTGAGATGCTTTCAAGCTGTTTCCTATTATTCTATGTAAAGTACTTGGCTTCTTTTTAATTCTAACATTTTCATTAACTACAGTCATTTTTACTGCAACTTTACATCCATTATTTTTCTGATTATGGTTTAATTGCTACTGTAGACCATACCAATGGCATAGCTCTAACTTTAGGCTGCCTTAAAACTTCCTCAGACACATTAGTTTGTCTACCATCCTTAACCTCAGCTCCCCATAGTCTCAGAACATGGATAAATTATACACAAATTTTCTCCCAAAGCATAACACGCATGACCTCTAGTCTAAGTGCCAGTTGAGCCGTTCATCCCAACAGAAAATTCATGAGCCTGGAATTTAATGTCTGTATTCTTACAGCTATTCAGGTTTTTGTAAGCACTGCTCATATCTTTCTAAGCCCTCACTGGCTTAAATCTCTGGACTTTTCCAAACTGTTGCCGGAGTCCTATTTCAAAGCCTGCTGAATTTTGCAGTAACTGGTAACTGCAACAACCACATAACTTGTATTTGATGATGGCAGGCTGCTATGCCTACCTCATTTGAAAACTTTGGAAGTAATATGGGGAGATTCATGGTAGTCATTTGATGACCAGAAACCTTGAAGATGAGGTATAAGGATATCTCTCTCAAAACTGGGAAGCAATATGAAGGGTGAAATTTAGTAGTGGTGCTTAGCTGGAGAGTTTTTAGCTCATAGAAATTTACATGCAAGATACTACTGTGGCTAATTTATGTATATGTGATGTCTGACCTTGGCAATCCATAGTGAAAAGTATAAATATTTAATGTACAGTTAAATTTCTATTGACATACTAGGGTTTGACAACCAGTAGTTCTACCAGGTCATATCACATTCCGTTAAACATATTGTATGAATCTGGTGCCTAAAAAAATTGTAGATCATTAAATAGTCAAATCTTCCATCCTTCAAAATCTAATCATACGTATCTCTGAGGAAAATTCATACACTAGAGTGTTTTCTAGATCATGCAAATAGTAATAATATTGGGTAAACAAAAATGTGTTTTAAAATTCTCATCTGCTACTAATCATCCAAGTGATTTTCAGCAAGTGACATTTCTAAGCTTCAATCTCATTATATACAAAATGGAATTTAACAGTTCTTATTTCTAACAGATATTGTGAAAATTAGGTAATGAAAAAAGTCATCATAAGATGCCTACACATTATGAAACCTAAATATTTGTGTGATATTGCATGTTTTCCAATTTTACTGATGATTTTATTTTTGACTTAATATTTAGCACAATAATATAATCATTGTGACAACAGATAATCAGTGAAAATCAATGACTGGCTTATTCAGAAAATAAAAGAACTTCTAATTAAAATGAAGAAACAGAATGACCATAAAGACAAACATGGGTGTATAAAGAGATGAAATTAATTAAAATGTTGAATTCTGTATTCAATACTTAAGAATGAACACAATGTGAGACCTTTGTTTCTTTGGAAGGTACTAAAGGGAAAATTAATAAGATGCAAATACAGTCCGTAAGTTAGGTTATAATATTTTGTTATTATTGTTATTATTTATTTTGGACAGGATGTTGCTATATAGTTCTGAACTTACTTTATAGCCCAGGGTGTCTTCATACTCACGATAACTCTTCTGCCTCAGCCTCACAAATACTGGGATTATACATTTATAGATTTAACTCATGATAATTTCACTGTTTTGATCAATGTATTGTGATTATGTAAGTTGGCAACATTAATGAAAGAGAGGTAATGAATGTATGTGAACTTTCTATACTCCATTCAATTTTTCTGTCAGCCCTAATCTAGTTAACTATAAAATATGTTTGAGACTATTAACAATAAATAAATAAATAAAGGTACTTTCTTAAAAAGGTAGTTTTTAGGGAAAATTATGGTATAATTTAAGTTATATTTGTTTTTCAAATAACGTGTGAAATGGCTAGGGATATTTCTAAACTTTGATTTTATTTTAAGATCTTTTTGTACATAATTTTGTAAAATATTCTAGAAAAATATTAAAATTTGTGAATGACTGCTGGTATGACTTTGAATAAGAAAGAATACATGCATAGTTTATTACAAAGTTAATTATATGATGAATTAATCTTATATTTGTGAAAATATCTAAAATAAATAATATAGAGTACTATAAGGTCTTTATCAATTCTGAGAATTATTTTCCCTCATAAAACTCTATGGACACATTAGAATTTATTTCTATTAAGTGAAAAAAGTCTAATTTCTGTTTAATCAAGTACAATTTTATGACTAAAAACAATAGGTATGTAGATGAATGAGATTTTTAAGAAGTAATCTCCTACTTCTAACTAGGATGCAGCAGTTAAAGATATTAGAATCAGTTTCAATCCATTGTCAGGTCTGCATTTCTGCTTGCCTTTCTGTGGATATCTCTCTGTGTCATTTTGCTAAAAACCAGCAGGAGAAAATGCTGCAACCACTTTTTAGGCTGTGTCTCCCTCCAGAGGCTCACAGAGGGGAACTTCTTCCAACATTGTTTCTGGTGTTTTTTGCATAGGCTAAAAGGCACAAAAACAGTGCTTATATGCTGCAATGTACTATAAATGTCATTAGGAAATTGATAAGGGTGCATTCAAGTTTTTGATCTTTTTGAGGACATATAATGAAATTAATGAATAAAAAATTAGAAGACAAGAGTCAGGGTTTCATCTATAAAATTGAGGGTGACTGAAGCATAATTATTTTAGTATGCAATCACTAACAAGTTTGGTTTTGTATTTTTGACAAGTTTTAAATTATATTTAAAGCAAAGCTACATTGAAATCTATGACATGTGATGTGGGACTTGTTCACAGAACAGTTTGAGGCAAACTACTTCTACAAAGACATATATAAATATAAAATGCTTGAAATTGGCTACTATTCATACAATTTAGTATTCTAATGATGCAACCTTATAAAGTAATTATCATGTGAATATATTTGCTTAATTCCTAATATCATCTAGTCAGTGGCTATTTTTTAAAAGAGAAACTTCAGTGATAGCAGTAGTGTAAAAATTTGTTTTGCGTTTAGCAGTGGTCCTATGAAGATTCCAAATCTTTGTTATGTATTGAATTTTGCTTCATTTCTTCTCACGACATAACTTGACATTTCTGTTTCATTAGTGATCTTATCACTATTCACTTAATTATTAATATCAAAGAATCCAGCTCATCAGATCTATCACTTTAGAAACTTTTATGCATTTTTGAGAGTGGTACTAAGCAAACAATGAATCAGGTAACACTTTCAATTTTGCACTGAGAAAATTACTTTTTAGAAGGGGACCAGATAGTTCGTGGGATAGGTAATTGGATGCAGAACCTCTAACCTACAGGGCAGCCTTTGTACCTGTCCAGGTTTGGTGGTGACAGAAAGCCATTACCCTCTGATTGCTGTTTGCTGACCTGTGTGAAATGAGTTGATGGCTCCGTTCAGCTTCTACTGGACAGGTGCATGGATCACAATTGGCATCCTTGTTGGTAGTTCCAGAAAAATAGAGATGGATTGAGTAGGTTATGAGATTAAAACATTGACCCTCTAGACTAGGGTTGACTTTCCTTAAAGGGGAACTTTGCACTTTTCTGACACACACTCAGTATCTAAACTAATGAAACCTTTAAGGCGCTAGAAAGTTCAACTCACTATTTTTAATATGTTCTAATTTTCCTTGGATCATGAACTGCAATTTTGATCTTATTCTCAAGATCTGTTCTTTTCTTACTGAGTGAATACTGGGGAATCAACATAAAATTTTGTAATTGGAGGAGGCTAGCCCTATAAACATATATGAATGCAAATCTACAAAAACTGCCAATCATGACCCAAAAGATAATATCACATTCCCACAAGAATAACTAAAGTTAAAAATAGCAAAAATAAAAACATTATGTCAAGAAAAGTATATGAAAAAGTCATATACAACAGGCAGGAATGGAAAAGGACATTGCCACCCAAGTCTTATAAGTTTCTCAAGTATTTAAACACATGAACCAGCATTTTCCTCCTAGGAATGTACTCAAGAGAAATGAAAACATATGTTTAGACAAAAACTAGTACATGGATGGTAATAAGTAGAATTATTCATAATGACCTAAGGACAAAAGCATTCTAAACCTCATTCAACTATGCAATAGATAAATAGAATATGCTGTTTTTGGAATATTTTTCATCTATAATAAATTAGGTAGTTATGCATTGTATAACATGGATAGAATTAAAAATACTAAATAAAAGACAGCCATAAAAACCCACACATTATTCCATTTATAAACAAGGTCCAAAATAGACAAACATATAAGAAGAAAATGGATTTCTGTTTGCCTATAACTTGGGGGAGTAGAGTACATGTCGTGATAGGCAAAGGGTACATGTGATTTTTTTAAGGTGATATAAAACTGATGGATATGATGGTTTCTCTGATCTCTAAATATAATAAAAATGTTGTTTAAAAACATATTTTAAAAGTAACAATAAAATGATTGAAAAGTAACAGTGAAGTGATTTTTTTTTTTAAAAGAAATACTCAAATAGCTTAGAAATTTTTGCTAGCCCAATGAAATGTTTCTGGTTAAGATTTACATGTTTTTTTTTTTAATTTCTTAATTCCTTTCATTTTTTTAAATTTAAATCTAATGTGCTCTTTCACTCTGCCTTGTTTTACAAGCTAACGATGGTAAGTCATGCTCATTAATTCGTTTTATCCTTTGCAGTCTCAGAGTATGTACTACTTTTATTTCCTATTGTAGCCTTTTCTCATTTATTGTGAACTAAAGTTCTCTGATGAAGCTACATCTATATTAAAGATGCTGGAGTATACTTGGCTAGTGTATGGTGACTATACAAGTACTTGCAATCTTGTACATGGTGAAACATGTTATTTAGCCCATGTTTCTGGACCATAGTAACTCCTATTTGTCAATGAATAAGTTAGTCTCATTTCCTTTATTAAGCAGAATTCCAACCTTACTTTCACTTTGCAATACAGAGTTCCTGTAAATCAGCCCTCTTACAGAAGATTGGAGGACATGAATAAAAATTATATGGAATTATGATCCAAAGGTGTTTTCATATGTTGCTGGTTGACTTCTTGGGCAAGATTTTAGCCATATAGGGGATACAGAACCCAAGAAAATGGTATTACTTCTTAGATGGCAGCAAAGTTTATAATTTGAGGTGTGCTTTACACATTACTTGCAATACAACATACATATACATGTTCCTGCTCTGCAGAATTATTCTTCAGAAAAGGCAATAAAATAAATAGAGAAGGATTTTGCAAATATATTGTTCTGATAGACAAGAATTATCTCTGAAAATTCATTCATATTTACTCAAATATACTTGGTTTACATTTAAGATATCCAGATTTAATTACATTTGAGTCTGTATTGAAATGAATATTACCTTTTAAGGATTTGTGACTTTATGAATTTTGCCTTTGTCATATAAATACAGGAAGCAGAAAACATGTGATTTGAGAAAAGCAGCCATAGATTGTTTTATGAAGAAGCCACGCCTGTATTGAAGAGTCTAAAGACAGTCTGACCAAAGAAGCATTCTGACATTAAGCTACGGAATGTGGTAGACAAAGAGGGAAAGTTATCTTTGGCTGTCTCTAGTCCTTTAGAAAAATAACCATTTACTTTTGACCTTTGTATCTGACCTGAAATTCTTCTGACCATTAGGTAAAACTGTCAGAATATATTGTTAATTTAAACTCACCTGACTTCCATGCTGCTTCCAAAGCTCAGAATGCAATAACCTCTGAATGCTCTGGAAGAAATTGTCCTACTTTATTATAACCCACGTATACATATGGCAAGCATAATGATTCATGAATTTATTTTGTTCTGTGACTAGAAAAGTTCATGTAACCTGCTTCATGATAAACCATGTCATTGATGGTAACTTGAATTCTGGTGAAGAGTAAGAGAAATAAATGATTATTTTCATAAAACTGAAATGATCATACTGGATGAAACAACATAATAGCAAAAATTTTACTGTTTCTCTCATACTCAAAGTGCAAAGAATGTGTAATTGTGTTTTCAAAAAGCTGTTATAAGCCAATGAGAAATAATAAAAATAAAAAAAACCTGAAAAAATTTAAAAAAATTTTGGATATTATCCTATTTTTTATAGTGCCTTGTCAAAATTTTAAAAAGTGAGAGTAAGAAAATTGCATGGAAATAGGTGCATTCAAAAAATTTGCCTTTAATGCATGGCTTTTGAGAATGCAAATCATTAGCTACTATTTCTTACTATCTTTTATATTCATTTCCAACCAGTACATGTTTTCAATGCGTAATAAGAAGAATTCATATAAACTCTTGCTTGACAGATCATTGCATTCAGGTGAACTTGACTTGTGCACAATCATAATTGTGCAGAAATGTTTGCAGGGAGCTAGTATATGGATATAACACATATAATATTTTGTCATCATTTTTTGCCATCTCTCGTCTCTTCCTCCATCCCTTGGTTTCTTTCTCATTTACTAAACATCTTTGCATTTCTCAAATGATCAGTGATGGTGAACATTTCCTCATGTATTTATCTGTATATCTTCATCTGAGAAATGTGTGCTTATATCACATGCCCATTTTTGGAAAGGGTCTTAGAATTTGGGGGGGGGGTCTTAGAATTTGGGAATTTGATGTTTTCCAATTCTTTATGTATTCTGGATATAAGTCCTTTGTCTGAGGCATTATAAGCTGTAATTGTTTCTCATTCTGTGGATTTTCTTTTCACTTTGTTGGTGATTTCTTTGAAGTGCAAAAAAATTTTTAATATGAGATCCGAGTTGATTCTTTGAAATATTTCCCATGCAGTTTGCATTTTGTTCATGAATTTGCTGCCTACTTCTATGTCTCCAAGTTTCCTACCTTCCTTTCTGTTTTAATATTTAGATCTTTAATCCATTTTGACTTTAGTTTAGTGTATGGTGACAGGTATGGGTCTAGTTTCAGTCTTCAGCATGTGCAGAGCCATGTGGAGATTTTTCCATCAATTATTAAAGATGCTATCCTTCCAGTGATCATGTTTAGCCCCTTTGTCAAATATCAGGTGGCTGAGTGTCTTTGTACTTATACTTGCATCTTCTAATCTGTTCCATTGATCCCCAGGTCTATTTCATTGCCAGTACCATGCTGATTTTATCACTGTGGCTTTGTAGTATAATTTCAGGTCAGGAATTGAGATGCCTCCTGTCTTGCCTTTGTTGCCCAAAATTGCCTTTGCTATTCTAGGTTTCTTCTGTTTCCAAATGAATTTTAGAAATATTTTCTCTCAATCTGTAAGGTATGTTAGTGGTATTTTGATTGAGATTGCATTAAATCTGTATATAAGTTTTGGGAGTATAGCTATTTTCACAATGTTGGCTCTTCCTAACCAAGAGCAAGGAATATCCTTCCATTTTCTAATATCCTCTTCAATCTCCTTTTTTAGAGTAGCATAATTTTCAGTATATAGGTCTTTTACATTCTTGGTTAGGTTGATTCTTAGATATTTCATTTTTTTAGGTTCTATTGTGAAAGGCAATATTTCTGTGATTTCTCTCTCAATGAGTTTCTGTGTGTGTGTGTGTGTGTCTGTGTGTGTGTGTGTCTGTGTGTATGTGTGTGTGTGTGTGTGTGTGTGTACAGGGATGGGCTTGAGTTTTGAGTGCTGACTTTATATCCAGCTATGCTGCTGAATTTTTTATTACCTCTAGTAATATTTTGATGGAGTTTTTTTGGGTCTTCTATATAAAGTTTCATGCCATCAGCAAATAAGGATAATTTAACTTCTTCCTTTCCTATCATTATTCCTTTTATTTCTCTCTTGTCTGATTGTCTTAACTAATATTTCCAGAACTATATTGAATAGGAGTTTGACAGTGGACATCCTTGTCTTGTTCCAGATTTTAGTGTGAAGGTTTTCAGTTTTTGTCCATTTAGTATAATATTGGATGTTGGTTTGTGGTAAATGGCCTTTATAAGATTGAAGTACATACCATCTATTCTGAGGTTCTGAATGGTTTTTATCATGACCAAGTGTTGGACCTTATTGAAAGTTTTTTCTGCATCTATTGAGATAATCATGTGGTTTTTGTTTTTGGCTCTGTTGATGTGGTGTATTAAATTTATTGATTTGTGTACGTTAAACCATTCCTGCATTCCTGGAATGAACCCCACTTGGTCATGGTGTATAATCTTCTTGATGATTTGCTGCATTCTATTTGCCAGTATTTTATTGAGAATCTTTGCATCAATGTTCATTAATGAGATTGGCCTATATTTCTCCTTTTTGGTTGGGTGTCTCTCTGGTTTTGATATCAGAATGATACTTGCCTCTAGGAATGAGTTAGAGAGGACTCCTTCTCTTTAGATTTCATTGAGGATTTTAAGGAGTATTAGAGTCAACTCTTCTCTAAATTTCTTGTAGAATTCAGCTGTGAATCCATCAGGTTCTGGGCTTTTATTTGTTGGTAAGTGTTTAATCACATTTTTAATTTCAATAGCTGATATTGGGTTACTCAAAATTGCTATATATTCTTGGTTATTCATATGTTTCTAGAAATCTGTCCATTTCCTCTGTTTTCCACCCTATTAAAGTAGAGATTTTCAAAGTAAGTATTCATGATCTTTCCGAATTCCATAGGATCTCTAGCGATTTCTCTCTTTTCAGACCTTATTGCATCAATTTGAGTTTTTCTGCTCTTTTTGTTGATAAGGCCAGCTAGCATTGAGATTTCATCTCACTCCAGAAAGAATGGTTGACATCAAGAAATCAACTGATAATAAATTTTGGCAAGACTGTGGGGAAAATGGAACACTTCTTCACTCTTGGTCGGAGTGTAGACAGGTGCAGTATTTGTGGAAATCAATTTGGAGATTCCTCAAAACACAAGGATTAGAAGTTCCCTTCAATCAAGATATTCCCCTTCTCGATATTTTCCCAGAAAAGTTGAAAAGTCAGGTCACAGTGATATATGTGCACCCATGTTTATAGCAGTACAATTTGTAAGAGCTAAATTTTGGAAACAACCAAAATGCCCATCAGCTGCAAATTGGATGAAAAAGATGTGGTATTTTTATACAATGGAATATTACTCAGCTATAAGAAACGATGATTTTGAGGCCTTTATAGGTAAATGGAGGCTACATGAGACTATCCTCATAAGTGAAATAAATCAGACTCATATTAGTAATCTCATATTGTCTCTCTAGTGTAAAAAAATCCATTTTCCTAAAAAATGACTTTGGTTTGCCCTTCTTTAAAGCACAGTAGTACTCCATTGTGCATAAGAACCACATGTCCTTTGTGCATTCTTCTGTTTATGGACATATAGGCTGGTTTCAATATTTAGCTACTGTAAATTATGCCGCTATAAACATGGATATAAACACTTATCACTATAATATGACATCTTAACACTTTCAGGAAAATACATGGAAAGAGCATATATGGATCTTTGAAATTTCTTGTTTTAGTTTTCTGTGGAGTGTCCATACTGATTTCATGGTGGTTGTACTAGTTTACGTTCTCACCAACAGTAAAGAAGGGTTGTTTCTTCCCCAATGGCCTTGCTAATATTTGTTATCATTTGAATTTTTAAGGATAGCCATCCTTTCTGGGGTAAGGTGGGATTTCAGTGTTGTTTTACTTTGTATTCCTCTAAAATCCAGGGAACTTGAATGTTTTTTATATATATATTGACCATTTATATTTCCACTGCAAAGTGTTTTCTTGTATTAGTTTCTCATTTTTGATTATGTCTTTCTTTTGGAAATCTCATTATTTTAAGCTTTTCATAAATTCTAGAAATTAGTTGTTGGTCCAAGAAATACCTGAAATTTTTCTCATTCTGTAGTTTATGTCTTTATTCATTATTTGCTTTGTTGTGTACAAATAAAGAGAAGTACAAGTCAATCTCTTCAATGAAAATAGACAGAATTAATATCGAGGTGAAGGGAATACAAGGAATCATCAAAAATTTCACGAATCATGATGAAAGAGGCCTTATACCTGTGATACACTGTTGGCTCACCATATGCAAATCAGTAAGTGTATCATATAAACAAAAGCAAAGACAAAAATTCCAGGATCATTTAAATAGACACAGGAAAAGACTTTGACTAAATACAACATATATTCATTTAAAAAATCCTAAAGAATATAGACATACAAGATGCTATTAAAATTTGAAATATACATATTGTTTGACTAGAAATTTTCTCCTCTGGGAAAAGACGTCCAAACAATTATCAGTTCTGTGTACACATTTATTTAAGAGGATATCCTTATCAATGCAGATTTCACATACCTACATTCCTACATACACACACACACACACACACACACACACACACACACACAAAATAAATAAATAAATGTTAAGGGAAATGTTTATACATAGAACAAAAAATAAGATAGACCTTTGATAAACTGTTTGAAGTTATAATAATGCAATATATCTCCTATGACATATCTACTACAATTTATGATAATAAAAAGTCTTTTATTATAAAATGTGGAAAAACATGGAAAGATATATAGCAAGCACTTAACAGTGCATAACACAGAGAATTGAAATAGGCATCGAACAGTTATGTTATATAGCATTAGGATGATTTTTTTTCTCCCTAAAATATGAAGAAAATAGTAAAACCTTAGTTCTTACAATGCAAATTAAGAAACTCTAAACAGGAAGATATTGTCTAGCTATAAGACTGCTATTTCTGAGACTCATTAAAGTTATATTTGACACATATTCATTTTGCTAACGTTAAGATAATATTGAAATACTAAGACTATCTCAAATTCTAATTCATATGGGATTTATTAAACACATTTAAGCATGTACAATTCCAAATATCAATATCAGTCTGTGAGTAACTGTGGTACATTTGTTTAAAGAAATCAGTCATGGTGTCATAAGAACAATCTAAGATAATTCTTACTGTGAAAATTTCATCACTGAGAATTCTACAGGACACTCTGGATACAGGGTCATTTTGAAAATTAGTGCTTTGGTCATCCTGCCAACAAGTCTGACAGTAAACTTATTAACACAGTTGCAGGCATGTCTTCTCAAATGCTGTCTCCTATTTGGCTTAAAAGAAAATGAACCATGAGTTAGAAATTCAAAAATATTTTTTGGTTTTCCTTACTTATCATTACTGTGAAATTTCTAAAGAATATCAAGGTTATATTAAACTGAAAATAGATTTATATTCAGTTAAATGTCAAAATTACAAATTTGTCTAGATTGACTCTGTCATCAAGGACAGAGTCAACTGAAGGCTCAGAACCCTCTACAAGTCTTCACAATCTCTGTTATATAATGTTAGGCCGCACTTTCTTCAAGGCAGATTTCAGTGTCCTTAGAGAGGTACTGGCCCAGGATTTCTCAACACCACATAGGAAAGAATGCTGTAATGATTCTTTAAGAACTCTTTAAAGGTTAAGCCTGTTGCTGAAACCATCTGGAAGCACTTTGGGAACAATTCCTAGATGTACAACTTCTCAAAGTTAGTTATAACCTGATGGTTCATATGCTGCAGTGGAGAAGTTGAATTAGATGAAAGCAACTCAACTGAGAATGATGGAGATGCTTGAGGCAATTCTTCTTCTAAATATTGTGAGTGAGAAGGACCATTGTCCATAATGAGAACCTTGTGTGGTAACGTTTGTCCTCTACATATTTCTTAAGAGTAGGAAATAAAGTCTCCCTGATCCACTCAATACAAAAGTACTCTTGTTATCCAGAGTTTTGCATTAGATCTCCACATGACCCCTGTCCTATTCTTCAGGACTTTGTTTTCTGAACACTGTAAGGGGTCTCAGAGTAATAAACCAAGAGAAGTTTATCATTTTATTTTCATTGAGATTGTCTTGCCATGTAGTAAAGACTGCTCTTGAACTCACATACAGAACAGACTGGCCTTGAACTCTTGGTGATCCTCCTGCTTCAGCCTGCGCAGTGCTTGGATTGCAGGTATATACCACTACACCTGGCTTTGAGAGGCTTTGTCTGCGCATCACCATTCTCACTAGCACATGACTATAAGTTTGGCCTGTCCTTCATGTGCTTGTACCTTGGCATTTTCCTCTCTTCCTGGATAATGTATATTCTCCTTAGCATTTTCTTCCAAAAAAGGCCAATTTTATCACAAGTGAAAATTTGATAAGAGCAAAAGCCATTTATCTGTGTCTTCATTTCAAAGTGTTAAATGTAGACTTCAATAGCCCTTTTATCAGCACTGGCTGTTCCACTATGCCTAGGTACGCCATGAACCCCTTTTAAAATTGTAAAACTACTGCCTACTGGCACAAAATGTCTCACCATTATCACTCATTGATGGATAACCCTTTATTAAAATCTGCATTTATAATCATGGTTTTTGCACAACTTATAGACTCATAACCTATAACCTGCCATCTGCTGTTCATTTATCCACACTAGTAGTCTTTCTACTTGATCTAACACTATTGATCATGACTTACTATTTTTTGTTTGTTTGTTTGTTTGTTTGTGTGAGGGATCGAACTCATGACCCAGTGCTTACCAGGTAAGTGCTTGAGCCACTGAGCTAAATCTCCAGCACATAACTTACTAACTTCAGTAATACTTTTAGCAACACTGGGTTCCTTATGCAAATATTTTCTTTGTAACATTATAAAGACGGTGGATTTCAACATGCTGTATTAGCGAGAACGCCACATGAACACTACTCTCATTTCTCCACAGTTTTCTTCTTCTTTTTGATCGTGATGCTTTCATTCCTTCTTTAGCTTCTTTGATGGCTTTTTGGGTGCAATTTTGATAGCAGCAATTGTAGCAATTATATGAAGCACTAACCAAAATCATGTCCACAAACACACACATCTGAGTCTTGAGTTAATGACCAGAGTGCCAGCCACATATGCTGTTATAGACAAAGACTTGCAATTTCAGAAAAGCACATATAAGCACACGTGTGCTACAGATTCAAATAGTAATCTCATCCTTAAATCACATGATAGGTCAGAGAGAGAGAGGTGACAGGTTCTACTGCTTGGAATTGCAAATATACATCCAATGGTAACAGAAAAAGCAGTTATATTTATTGAACATAATGGGAAGGCAGTCCAGTCAGGGAATATCCATACCAATAGAAGCAAAATATGTGGCACAAACACAAAAATGGTATTCGGATGAATGAGAAATAAGAAACACATAGATAAATTCAGGCTTTAGGACTTTAAAAGCTATGTATCCTACCCAGGTGCCTTGCATTGCATTGCATTGGATCAGATTGATAGAAATGAGCCACAGGTTGCTGAGTTATTTCATAAGACACATTCCTGTCCCAAAATTCACTCTGATTAAATCACATCCATGAGATGCAGTACACAGTTTAAACTTTTAAGTAGGTTACACTAGGTAAAAAGCTACTGAAGATCAGATTAGGAATCTAATGTAGTCTGGTTTAAGCTTTGGAGATTCCTTGGGTTTTGTTATTTTTATGTTCTGCTTCTCTTATGACAATGGAAGGAGAATGGGCCCTGGGAGATCCTGTCTCCCAGCCTTCATTGTGCTACCTGTACTAATCCAGAAATAATCTCATCAGCATTTCCTTAATGCCACATGATTAAGTGTCTTGGCACCAAGGCCTCATCAAGTCAACACATAAAATTAAATAACAAATGTAAACATTTATGTAAATATACTAAATTAAATGTTTCACATTTTAGTTAAAATAATATTAATTCTGAAAGAACAATGCAAGATTCTATTTTGAAAACTCAAAGAGAAATATCTGACAGATTTGACACATATGGAAGAAAACCTGTTTGCCATGTTGACTTTTTATTAGTAATATCCAATCAATTTATGTATTTGTTTATGTGTGGGAGGTCGAGGTCCTGAGGTCTGGCTGCCCTGGCAGAAGAGAGTCTGATCACACTCAGACTCCTCATTCCTTGGCACACCAAGTAGAGAATCCCTGCCAGGGCTGCCCCACTTGGAGCCTGCCCCGCAGTGCATCCCTGCCTTCCCTAAGCCTACTTCCGCCCTTCCTGAAACTCAATCCCGCCCTTCCTCTGAGCTCACTTCTGCCCTTCCTCTTCAGCCTATATATACTCCTGCACTTCTGTAATAAAATCGGATCTGCGCCATCAGCCTGATCTCTGGAGTTGTCTCTCCATCGCCCCTTGCCAGTCCCCGCAGCCCCATAAAGGCTTCATTTATGGAATGATCTGTCTGCTGAATGTTCAAGTATATTGCTCTGGTTATTATTTTTACATGCTTACTCTAGCAAAGAAATGCAAGTGTCTGATTATCATTTAAACACTAGCTATTAAGTTTCCTAGTGTTGAAACTAACAGGTGACAGGAAGAATATAAGTGTTGTGGTTAAAGATAGATGAATGCCTAAGCATTTATTTACTTAATTAATTAAAAATTTAATAGGTCATAATGGGATAATGGCAGAAAAGAAGAATCCAAATGGTGCATATAAAAAAATCCTAGCAACATGCTTAAAGTTATTGGAGAAAAATGTAGCTTGTTGTAAGTATGCCTACAATAAAAATAATGTTCAAATGGAAAGTAAAATGTGTCTTTATCTTTACTGGTGTAATAGAATACCTGGATGATTTACAAAAACATAGCAGTTAATTTCACTCAGATTCTAGCTTCTGTGAATTAAAAAATTGTGGGCTGGAGATACAGCTCAGTGGTACAATGCCTGACTGGTAAGCAAAAGTCCTGAGTTCAATCCCACCTCCGCAAAAAGACAAAATCGTCCTATATTTGGTGAGGTCTGCATGGTGCTTCAATTCAGGAAAACAAATGGAAGAACTACCAGATGTATGAGAACAAGACAAATTCAGGAAGCAGCTCCACAAAATAACAGTCACTCATATGGTCACTAATCCGGTACAGAGAGCTCATAAAAGAGAAGCATTCATTTATACATGACAGCTCCATCACTATCCACACACTTCCGGCAGGGTCCTATATCTCAACACTGCTGTATTGGGAACCAACCCTGGGTATGAGTTTTGGAGGGGAGAAGCTATACTGGAACCATAACAAGAAGGTTAATCAAATTCAAGAATGATGTGCCAATAACCAATGAGCAATAATTGAAACATAAAAATAATAGAAAAAAATTTTTGAATTCTTGAAAATCATATCCTTTTACCCAAAGAAAATATCAAATATCTCATTTTTTTCTGCTTAAATAAGATCTTTAAAATTTATTTCATCATTTTAATAGGCATTTTCAAATCACAGGGAAATATTTATGACTTATTTTATGGAACTTTTAGGAAATTGTATTTATACTTAGTTATGGCCCTCAATAAGTTGTGAAACTCTCAATAATTATAATTTCTTTGTTTTTCTTTCTTTTTTTTCTTTATTTCTTGTTCTGAAGACAGCACACAGGCCTTTCCACTAGGGTACATCCCTAGCAAATTTTATTAATTATTTTTTTGTTTAAATTTTGAGACTGTCTAACTAGGTCCTTAATTTGTCTAACCTGGGACCAAATATGCAAACTTCCTATATCATCTAAATGCTCACATTACAGATGTTTGACAAATATTAAGGGCCATATATCATGCTAGTGTGGATTTACATCTAGATACATGCACACACAAATATATAAACATTAGATATAATACTTTTATAAACAATATATACTTTTATAAACATTTAATAATGCTTATTGAGTAAGAAACCTTTGTTTGATTCTACATAACTCAGTTTTAATATTATATTTCAGATAATGCAAGATTATTTTGTGCTTGTTTGTCAAAGAAATAACAAAGAGAAAACAAAAAATAATATTAATGATGTTCTATGGTTAAAAGTGATGATACAAAAAATAAGTGCCTGCCAGGCTAGTGGAAAGCTCTGAGCTCAATTCCTGGTACCAGAAAGAGTTATCTATGCCAAATGCTCTATTTAATTTAAAGTCAATACAACTGATGGAGTTATATTTGTGAGATTAGGGAATTAAGAAATGTAAAGACTTACTCATGTAACAGAAAAATATTCCAAATACTTAAAAGTTTTATTTAATCTTCAATTAAATACAAATAAATTTGTGCTCAATTTATATACAAAAAATGGGTTTATAAACATTAACTATATTTCTAAGGAATATATGACAATTAAACTTTTTAGAAGTTGGCACATATCTGATATATAATGTGATTTTTATTGAGGTACAGTTCTGCCACTGACCTTATGTTTTCATAGCTTTTAAAAAAAATCTTAAGGTGGAGCTAAAGATGGTGGACCAGTGAGCGGCAGGATACAAAACCTCTCTAAGAAAGACAGCTCAGATGCCCGAATAAAACATCCTGGAGAGGTCTGGACAGGCGGAGATGGATTCTCTCAACCCAGGAAGAAACTGAAGGGAAAAGAGTTGGTCAAACATGAAGTCCCAGAGCTACCATTAGAGAAGCTAAGATTAGAGGTCATGGCACTCTTGCTGAGCCACCTGAATTCATGCCGCTGAGCCTGGCCTGAACTTCTGAACCTGTGCCGATGTGACTAGCCTGAGCTGGCCCCTCAAGAGGAGCTGAGCCACCCCACAGGCGACTCACCTGGATCTGCTGCGAAATCATGCCACAGCCATACTGAAGTCAGTGAGGGACCTGCATGCACCCATGGTGAGTGCTGGGAATAAGACCCTCCCATGGGAAAGGGGTGACCAACATGACAACATGTTGGTGTTGGGCAGGACAGACCTGAACTAGGAACGGCAATGACTTCAGTGGGTTGCTCCCCTCCCAGAGAAGATTGGTGGGATCTGCTTGGCCTGGGTCACACCCCTGACCAAGACCCAATAAGCAGCATGCACTAATGCATGAAGGCCCCCAAAGTTTGGCTGGCCCGGAGGGGAGGGGCCAGCATACATCACCCCTGCTTGCACTTCAGTGACCAAAAGCAAACTGGAGAGGGCAGAAACCCCTAGCCAGCACGCTTCAGAGGAACTATAACTAACAAGGAAAGTCTATACACTTGTATGGAAGAAACCAAAAACATGATAAGAGAAAGAAATAAGAAAAAGCACATAGTCCCCAACCCTCAGGATATTGATCCAGGAGAGGTAAATAGAAAAGATATTGAGAGCAGCAAACATACAATATAAAACACGGCATCAGCGTACATAAAGAGATATTTTTGAGACTTTGTACATGAGCTCAAAACTGAAATATTAATTCAAGTAAAGCAAAATATGAGTAGATTAATAAAAATGCTAAACACTGCTCAAGGAGACAAAGATAGAATAATGGAGAAACACAAAAAAGGAGAGAAATGTTTGATGAAGAATACAAAGAAAACCTAGAATACATGAAGCAGATTCAAAAAGATTACCATGAAACTGAAAACTCCATTGAAAGCTGGCAAAACTGCTTGAAAGAAACTAAGGATAGACTATCAAAATTTGAAGACAAGTTTGCAATTTCTGATCATGAAAGGAAAGATCTCTTAAAAATAACAAGGAAACAGGCAGTAACAATATAAAGGTTAGAAGATGACAAGAGGATCTATAACCTAAGAGTAAAAATCTGAATGAAGAAGCAGGAGTCAAAACAAAGGAATTACAAAGGCTATTCAGAGAAATTATTAAGGAAAACTTCCCAAGCATAGGAAAAGGAAATGATATTCAGATGTATGAGGCATACAGAACTCCAGCCACCTATGACCAAAACAGAGCTACACCCAGACATATAATAATCAAGGTCCCAGAAATTCAATATAAGAACAGAGTGTTAAAAGCCATCAGAGAAAAGAAATAGATCACCTATAAAGGAAAGCCCATCAAAATCATGGAAGACTTCTCAACACAGACCATAACATCAAGAAGAACTTGGAGCAAAGTATTCCAAGCCCAGAAAGAAAATAACCTCCAGCCCAGATTGATGTACCCTGCAAAACTGTTTCTAGAAATGAATGGAGAAAAAAGATGCTTCCATGACAAAGAGGAACTGGGGGAATTTTTGACCACCAATCCAACCCTACAGAGAATACTGAAGGACATTCTAGAGAGAGAGAGAAAAAAAAATACCAGGATTTCAGGAAGAGTGGCAGACAGGCCTCAATGAGTGGGGCAAACAGTGGAATAAAAGAGAAAAGTAGACACCCATTGGAAGCAAAATAGCATAGCAGAAATGTGGCAGAGAAGGTTGGCTATAATCTCTAATATAGATGGCCTTGATACACTAAAAAAAAATAAAGAAAAATAAAGAAAGAAACACAGGCAGAGTAGATCACAAGAAGTAGGGTCCACTGAGATGCTTTGTATAGGTAATGTAATTAACCTGAAAAAGGGTTCATGGGATGAAAATCAAATATGAGAAAACAATGCTATACGTGATTGGGAACCAGAGAGAAATAAGGGCAACTCAACTGGCACCTGCAGATAGGTTGGAAAGACAGGATACTTATGTGCAGTAGAGAACTACTCAGCCATAATGAAGGAAGTAAGTCCTTGAGCCTTTTGTAGGTAAAAGAATACAACTTGAGATCAAGTCCAGGAGTAAGAACGTTCAGAACCACTTAGGTAAATAGCGGGTTGCCCCCTCAATCTAAAAATTGAGGGGTTTGGTGGGACCCAAAATGTGCATAGCCCTGTGGAGTGAAAGAGGAGGAATAGTCTAAAAAAAGAAGGCAGAGGATATTGTTAATAGTGTATCAGGATCCAAAACCCTCATTATTCACACTGCTCTGTTTCGATGGATTATATTCTGTTCCAGTTTGTCTACTTGTACTAGATTTGAGGGCACAGAGATCTATCCTGAAAATAGCAGGATATGGTACGGTAATCATCTTTAATTTCCTATTACCTTAATCTGAAGCCCTGTATAACTCTTACTGTTTTATCATGACTGAACTCAATTGAATCTTGTTTGTTACATTGCTGTTTTGTATTGACAGATTGTATTCACATCTATTATGATTGATAGTATCAAGTCTGAGAGTATAGGCAGCTACACTGAAGATGACAATATTCACTAGGATACCCACTCTAGTTTGATTATTACCTGCTTTTGAAGTTTTACACTGTTTACAATTACTTTGTTTTTATAAATATTGTTTCATACTTCTATATTCAATCATACTATGCCTTATGATATGGACAATTCTATTGAAGATAACAAGACAACAAAGTAACCATTGTAGATCACCTTGTACTGTGGTTTTATATGACTTTTTTGTTTCATGTTTTTATAGGAATTTGTTTTGTTTTGTCTTGCTATGTTTTGTTTTTCCCTCTAACATAGAAAGCATAGAAATACATGTAGAGACTCATGCATGTGTAGAACCTATAAACAGTTCATGAGAACTGATTATATAATGCATGATGAAATGAACAACTACTGTGAAGAAAAGGAGACACTAAGGTACCCAGTGCTGATTCCATAGTGTCATGAAGTAAAATCCAGCCATACTATTATTCTTTATTCAGAGTGATTTTAGCCTGTTTTGTTTTGTTTAAGTTCAACATACATGAAGGTAGGGACAGTGATTTTGAAGAAAATGAGAGACACTATGACAGCTATTGTTGACTTCCTTATTGTCTGGTCTTGAAGACCTAAAATGCCTTCCTCATCTTCTTCAGATCAGTTTTATACTATGTTGTTTTATATGAATTCACTGTATGTGAAGATATGGAAGAAAACAAGAGACAATATGATAGATAATGAAGATCTCTGTCTTGCTTTGAAATTTATGTGTCTTACATTGCTTTCTTCTGTTCTGCTTTGTTCTGTTTTTTTATGTTTAATTTTACGCTCTTAAAAATAAAATTAAAATTAAGTAAAATAAAATAAATCTTAGACAAATGCTCAAAACTATAGTAACCACAGTATTTCAATAGGAAAAATAGACTTTAAATTACACATATAGGTGAAAATATCATAAAAGAAATATTACAAAGAAAATCATACACGCTGATTTAGTAAACAAAGGTAAATATAAGGATCAACTGCATTATCTGTGGCATAGATAGTTCCTTAACTCATTTTTGGTCTCTCCATATTGATATTCCCTGTGGTCATCACTGACACTGGTCTCAAATAATACACTTTTTCATACATGGTTGGGTTTCACTTCTCAACTCTCCTGAAGTCACCAGTAGGACTTTTGACTTCTTATGGCCAATAAAATGTGTCTGAAAGTGGTTTGCTTCATTGGTACCCTAGCATTTAAGAGCTAGCATGTATTTGCATGCTGGAGTCATTCTGCTCCTACTAGGGGTATGAGGGGAAACAGCTGTGTGTTATTATAAACACCTGGAGATAGTTGGCATATAATAGCCTTTCCCAGGGTGTCACCATTCTAACCTCCAGGGCACAAAAATTTATATCATAAATTGTTTCCTGAAAATCAACTGTTTTAGTTCATTTTTCTTCTGTTATAACTTAATACACAGACTGAGTAATTTATACAGATCAGAGACTTACTTGGCTCTGGGGAAGCATGACATTAATATCCAGCAAAGATGTTCTTTCAGTACATAACATGGTTAAGGATATCTGACATGGCAAGACAAAGCCAGCATGCTAGTTTGGTCTCTGTTTTTTTTAATAAAACTAATAATGGATCATGGGGAACCCACTCTGTGACTTCATCTAATCCTAACTACCTTCCAAATGCTCCATCTCTAAAATACTACTGATACGTGAACTTATATCTTACATTTCCAACACATGAATTTTTGAGGCAACACTCATACCATGGAATTCCATCACTGACCACCAACATGTACTTCTCATAACATAAAATATATTAACTTGATCACAATTGTTTTCCAAATTCTGAATTCATTTCAGGAACAACTCAAAAGTAACAACTCTGTAATCTGAGTCAAATCAGAAAAGGGTGGGACTCAGTCAGGATTCACCTGGAGAGAGTTTTCCAACTGGAAGTCTCTGAAATCAAAACAATTTACCTGTTTCCAAAATATGAGAGTGGGTCAGACAGAAGATATTTTATAGTTTTAAACAAACTAAATTTTCATTCTCAAATATTCATGCTGCTAAGACATACTTTTTCTTCATTAGGTTCAAATATGAGTCACATTGTGGCTCCGGTGAAAAGTGACTAAAGATTTGTTGTGATTTCCTTACATTATTAGAGTGTACTTTTTTCTGTACTGACAGACACTTATACATATTTTCTGTACAGATAGACATTTATAATTATTGAACATGAATCATTTTCATTTCTATCCTACCTGCTCATAAATCATCCCCATACAATTCTGAATCCCAATAATTAATGTGTATTTTCAAAAGCTACATCGTTCCTCAGATAATCAAAATATTGAAGGAATCATTTCACTAGGTGTCTAAAATTTATGAAAAATAAATATATGTGTTTTTCAACTGGCATTTCAAGAGATTCATGTTTGTATTACTTCTGCCACTGACTGTATCATATATCTTTATTATCTTCATGTATTTTATTTCACCAGTTCCATGCCTAGTTCTTTAAGTGTTAATGAGCCTCAGTTTTTTTCTTAGTTATCATTAATAGGACAAATCGTAGCAATCATGCTGGACCAGGTCCAGTAGACTTATAATTCCAGTGTTTGGGAGGCTGAGGCAGGAGAATAGGTGTAAATTGAGTCTAGTGCAGACTACAGAGTAGGTTCAAAGCCAGCCTGAACTGCACATCAAGACCCTTTACAGAAAAACAAATGAACAAAATTTTTTAAAAGGAAAGAAAAAATATCAAATATATCTTTAAATTATGTTTCAACATATTTTCTCAGTATGCTGCAAAATCTCTTTTTTACAAACTGCAAGTCTTACTATTGCCTAAACTGACCACTTCTACCACACATGTGTGTATTACATATAATACAAATTATTTCTTCCACTCTGAATGTGAATCTCAATGGTATATAAGCCATTTATTTCTGTATCCTCTCATCTCTGATTTTAAATATGACTTTCTATATGAAGAAAACATGTTCTCCAGCAGCTTTGTTACTGTGCTAGATTGTCTCTGCCTATAAATAAAATGTGGGCTCCTCTTAATATAAAATACGGCATTTTATGATTGTAGCCCCAGATTTTATTGTAAGTGTATCCTAAGCACTTAATAATGATTAGTTTAAAATGCTGGGAACCATGAAATTATGTGCTCATGCAAAAAACTTTAATTTTAACCATCGTTTGCAGGACCTGCTTTAAGCAAAACTAAAAATCATTTTTAAAAATGGTTTTTTCCATAATCTAAGCCTGATCTAAATTATTCCTCACATAAAAGGTATTTCCTTTCCACATATGTATGTACATATTATATAGACTGCATATATGTATTACACAACCACACACATATTCTATGTTGCTTAACATAGATAATCGCTATTTTGAAGCTACGAAATAAACAGGCAGAGAGTGGTAAAAAATCAGTGATAAACTTCTGTCTTTCTTCATCCATTAATATTTGCTTCTTAAAATAGGAAAAGTTTGAGGTAACAGGAGAAAACAATGCTGATGAGCTACAAAGTATGACTGAGTTGCTTCATTGGTTTAGTTAAGACAACACAAAGCTTTCCTGAAATCACTTTCAGAAGATCAAGGCAAAATAAGAAGCTTGCCCATGATTTCCAATTCAAAAAATGTTTAAACATTTTTGCCATTTATTTGTTTAAATTTGGATAACATCATAGTTCTTTTGTTCTATAGTAAATTTGGGTTGTATTTAAAAATAAAAGCAAAATGTAGTGGGAAGATGCCATATTCAATTTCTGAGGATAGTTCTTTGGTAATATATCTATATATCTCCATTAATACACACATAACATCTGACTTCATGACTAAATATTCTCTTCTTTGAGATTAGTAATCCACTGTGAGGTCTAAAACTAGAAATAAAATTTACTTATACAGAGGAAAATCACATATATTAGAAAGAAAATGTATAATTTGTAGAAAAGTACAGAAATACAGAAAATGAATCACATTTCAATGTACTAAGTTTGTCAATTTATCTTTCCACTCAAGATCAATCTAAATGCTTGTTTCCCCCACTATCACAGCTAAAAACTTATGCAGCTAAAAGCTAACTTCCCAGGTTTTACTGTTATAAGCACTGGAATGAACGGTTTTCCAGACAGCCTGTTAGTGCCCTCTATTGATATTTTCGATTTTTCAGATCATTTCAAGAAAAGAAACCAGTCTGAAGTATGAACGTCTCTGTAGGACTTTTCATCCGAGGAAATGGGAATAATGTGTTTTTTTTTCTATTTTTCTGATGGACATTTTCACCCTTTAAGTAGACATGCTATTTTACAGCAACTGCCTTTGCATCAGCTGTAGTTTTTCACAGTTTGACATATTTTAAAAGAATAGAAGAGACTCATGAATTTAATGTGATTGAAAATGCAAACTCATTATGAAGCTTCACAGATTAGTACACAAACAATAAATTGTCTGAATAAACAGCTTGTGAAATTATATTCAGTGTTTGCAGCTCACAGCATAATCAAACACTGAATTTTCAAAGTGATTCTTTGAAACTGTTCTGTGGAATGTAGAAATAAAGTTACAACTACTTACTTTTCTCTGATACCACATTGACCCTTATTCATCTCATTTTTTTTTCCTCCAGGGTTGCATGCTTTAATAATACAGGAATGAAAATTTTTATCTGTTGTTTTAAATGTTTAAGAGAATGTTGAATCTTAAAATTAGTCTATAAAATATAGATGATTAAATTTTAATGATTAACTTTGGAGGTAAAAATGTAGCTTGTTCTTTCTTATATAATGAAATAAAATATTCTGTGCAAAATTAATTTGAATTTTAGTATTTCCTACTATTAGTATTTTTCATTTCTTTTTATTGATTTTTAAGAACTTTTCAATTACATTGATAAACATCTTTCTCATAGTGCATTGAAGCAAGCTGAGATTGTGTATGGGAGAGAGATTAAAATAGATACATTGCTAATGTCTACAGAGTTTTCTCTACATGTGGATCCATCATTACAGTGCTATTTACAACACAAGAAATGCTCTGTTGTTTGTTTGTTTGTTTGAGACAGTGTTGAAGTCAGGGATTGTGAGGAGAACAATTAGAATCAGGACACAGAATTTATAATATTATTTTATGATGGTCACCCAGAGTTAACACAGGAAAGTGCAGGAAATCAGTCCAAAATACTAAAGATATAGAACCTTCAACCAAGGCCTTCAATCCCACAGCAATGTCCTACATGAGTCCTGATGAAAACCTAGAGCCCATAATAATACCTCCCACAAGTCCAACTGGAGGTCTAGAAACCATAAAAAGAACTTATGCCTGTCTCTTTTACAGATCTGTGCTGGGAAGCACCAAAGGTGAGCAGTGGAAGCTAGAAAGTCTATGCCAGTGGGGAGAAGGAGCTCTGCAAGTAGGTTGAGGGTTCTACACTGGATACAACAAGTCATGCTCATAATAAATACCAGGGCTATCTTGAAAACACCACAGCCATCCTCAGTGACATAGAGGTCCTGAGCTCCTCCAATGATAAAAACAGCCAAGTACATGCTAGGAAGCCAGTGTGATGAGTTCATCCTGAAGATTAAACAGCACATGTATATCCCTCCAGAGCCAGGAACCAATGCTTGATTGAAGTACCAGAGCTCCTCCAAAGTGGGCCACAGCCACTCTCACCAACAAGGTTCCCGAGCTCCACAGATGACAGTGATTGAACTCACACTGGGGAAGTTACTCATGACGAGCTCCTCCAGGAGAACCAGTGGCTCAGACAGCAACACTTAGCGAAACCCACAACACTGGAACTCCTCGCCTCTCTTTCTCCACATCCCTTATTTACGCTGGCAACTTCCCTCAGGTGGAACACCTATGCTCAGCATCATGCTGATTTCACTCAGCTGGCATTAAATTCACCATCAGTTTTTAATTCATAACAGACAAGACCTTGGTATCTAGTACATACTGACTTTGATTTAGCAATGTCATAGCCCAGACTGGTCTTGAACTCACAATACTCCTGCCTTAGGCTCCTGAATGCTGGCTTTAGGGTTGTGTGTCACAACTCCCAACTCTAGAAATATTCATTTTAACTAGACCAAAACAAAAGCAGAAATAACCAACAAATGAATAAAAATCATCTGATGATTTTTATTTTAATTAATGTTATAATTTGCTAACTTTAAAAACATTTATTGCTGTAGATGTTTGAAATTTTAATCTAGATTTTTAGGGAGAGGATTATCCTATAGATATTTTTGCCAAAATTTCCATATATTTCTTTTAAAACCTTATGTAGACATTTGTAATATTTTTTGTTCTAAATTTATTTTTAACTTAGTAGTAAAAAGTAATTTAGCATCAACTTACATTAATATAACTTTAGTTTTGTTTTAGTGAAAGCACTTGATCAGTAGCTCAATGTTTATATTTTATTTATATTTCTGTCCATATTTGTATGTTTAAAAGAGCAAATCTTGAGATATAAAGAGAAATATGAAGTGAATATAATTTTTATCTTGTGTTTACTACTCATTTTAAAATCTTTTAATTATTTTCAATATTAATGTCAATCTATTTTTAAACAAGAAAGGCACAATTCAAAGTATAATTGGATGTAAATGGAAAGCAAATATTTTGTTACTTTCAACATTTTAGTGTCATTGTTTAATTGCAGTTCATAGAGAAAAAATATCGCATAAAATAAATTTGAATTTAGTATTAGGAAAATTAACCTAGCTTGTATTGTGCACAAATGCTCAGCATAATTTCAAAATATATAAACAAATATGTAATGACATTTGAAGTGTTAAACATCATATGTTTAAAAGTTTTATCATTGTTTATGATAAGAGCAGAGAAATCTAGTCACTTATATCTTTTCTACTCCATCTTCTGTCTTAATGGTGAGTGGGGAAAGAAAGATGAGAAAATTTGTTGAAAATATTTTGTTGATTATTTTCACTTTATTGCTATGCTGTCATTCAAAAATTGTGACAGTGAGTATAAGTACATTAATAGATAGTGAAATAAAATGGAACAGTATATGCGTAAGAAACCAAACATTCATGTTTATGTACAGTTGAGACTCACAATAGAATTGAAATCTCAAGTCAGCAAAGAGTAATAAAATATATTTGAATTTAAAATAAAAATATTTAAACTGAAATTTTTGGACAAAATAAAATTAGCTTTTGATTTTAGCCAATGAATAAAAATAAATTCCAAAAGAATCAACAATTCACTGTGGTTTATGAAATAGTGAAAAATTTAGTGATGATTACATAATTCTGTGGAAGGACATTGTAATCATGATCCTTTATATACACACCATGAAAAATATTGGCATATTTGACTACATGATTTTGAAAATTTTCGAATAGGAGAAAAAGACAAAGAAAGTGTGAATAAAAGATGAAACTATTTTAAACACACATGATTATATAAATTATCAATCTTTCTTTTCAGTAAAAATACACAAAATGAATAAGAAAAGTAGGATAAAACTATACAGTAATACAGAAGACTTATGACCACACTACTTACAACAAAGCAATTCTGAATAGTTTTGTCACTGGAAAACAAGCACCTCAAATTCTTATTCAAGTCATATATTGTTAGAATATGTTAGTAAAAATCTAGTATCTATCTTTTACTTTACAAAACTCATTCAGTTTTCTATAAGAATATAATGAATTTGTAAGACATTACCCCAATATAAATGTTAACATATTGTTTTAATAGTAATAAATGTGAAACACTTTAATATTCATTATAAAATATTATTACTTATATAAATATTAACTAGGTACACAACTACAAAAATAATTTAGAACACTAGGAAATCTGTAAAGCCACTCATGAAACAATACTCATGTCACAGTTCCACACATGACAGCGAGATAGATACACCCATAATAACATGAAATTAAATGATATATTTTAAATTTCATATCAAAATATTGACAGTATCAATCATTAATTCTTTAGGGCATAACTGGTATTTTTAAGGTACTATTTTGCATTAATATTTTCTGAGTTTTAAAAATTAGTATTTTTTTTGTATTTAAAAGTTGTTTGGTATTCACTGCCTTTTCTATTGTATTTCAGCAGTAGGTTCACAGTTAGCCCTTTTTTATAGTGAGTCATTTTACATTTGCTGAAAAGAAAAATGACTCTTAGCAGTTGATGAATGTTAAAATGGATATTTTATTTTCTTATTTCATGTTTATAAATTAAGTATCAAGACACACAAAGTTGAAAAGCACCAGTGACTTTACTAGGTAATACTTTTGGCTCTGAAATGTACAGACAACTTATGACTTACAATGAAACATTAAGAATAATGGCCTGTTTCTAAATCAATAACAGTTTATGTGCTTTTTTTTCTGTCCTATGTTGACTGCTGTTAGTCTGACACTTTTCTGGCATTTTATAGCTTTTACAAGTGTACAGAATTTTACTAAACATGAATAATTATGAAAGTTGTTTTTACATTCAATATGCACTGGTAGTAAGTCTTCTGTTTATTTATTAAAAGAGTTTTATTATCTTTACCAAGTGAATTTTTTAAATAAAGAATTTGCCATAGTGAATATGTACACAGGTTCTACATTGGTGGTGTACAACCTACTTGTCTGAATTCCTATGAGAAAAAAATGATAATATCAATACCTGCATTATATGATCCATTGTTTTTCCTACATATGGTGATATTTAATAAAAAGATATACCCACTACCTTGCAAAGAACATTCTTCCTCTAATCTTGTAGTGGACACATACACTACTCTCAGACAACATTAAATATCTAGGATTTTAATCCTTTAATAAATGCCGGCATTATCTATTTGTACCATATGTTATAGTACTTGCTTCAAGAATGAATCTGTATGAATGTACCAATATCATACCAATAATATCATTTTAAAAAAATGCACACAAAAATGCTTAAAATATTGCCTTCCTGAAAAATACTTTTTCATAAAAGAAATCATGTTATTGTTTTTATAAATCTTCATAATAAAAGTAAATGAATCACTTGGCCATGATAGGCACACCTAAGTTTAGCAATGGCTTTCTTTTAGAATTCAAATTTGGCTGAATGATAAAAATGACAACATTTTCTTGTGTATAATCCATTTTGTCATTAGGATATATGAGGATGTCTAAAGGTAAGCAATCAAGCTTACGTATGCATAAACTTTTCACAAGAATATAGTGGCTTTACTCAAATGGAAAACATAATAATTGTGTCTATGAGCTACACTTATCTTGTCTGTTGAAATCACATGTAAAAGAAGTTGTGGCTTCAAGAATTGTGGCAAATAAAGATACTTTAACTTTCGTTGTTGTTTCATTGTTTCATTGTTCGAGACAGGTTCTTGCTGTGTTGGCCTAGGTTGGGCTTGAAGTCCTCACTGATCCCCCAGCCTCAGAGTTCCAGTAGCTGCAATGACAAGGTTCTGTCACTATGCTGGTACACCACGTATTTTTAATGCTATCTGATGTAGTATTTATTAGAATAGTATTAATGCATATTTCCTTCATTGCAATGCCAATGCACCATATTTTTAAAAAAGTATATTTATTTTTACCAGTGCATTTCAGATATTTAGTATGTGTAGCCATATTACATGATATTTCCATGTTCAAGGATCTAAGATGACAATCTATTACAAGGCATTACTGTAATACTTGAATACAGAAGCTGCTCCATGAATGTGTAGATTTTTATTTTTTGTTATTGTTCTTGTTGGAAAGACCATTTTGAAAAGTGCTGGCCTACTGACAACTCTGTTATTTGTTAAGGGAGTGGCACAGGACCTAGATAATTATTGTCTTTTTATAATGAACCTCTTTGCTATTTCTCCACTCTTCAGAAACTTACTGAATGTATTCAGCTTTCATCTCTACAATCATGTAAAATTATTCCAATAATTACAACTAATTGAAGGTGGAGCTGAAACATCTGTTGTCTTCTTGTTGTCCCTGCATCAAAGGCTGTCAAGGTATGCATATAAAATAGGAAATTCAATACAACATAATTAGAAACAGCAACAGTCAAAAATTAACCAATACGTTTGCTCACTATCACTTTCCTCCTGTACTCCTCACCAAACTGGAGATCAGTGTCCGTCAAGCAATGAGTGAATAAATAAATTCAGTATATTTATGAAAAGGAAGCTTTCTCAGTAATAAAATGGTTCAGACTATTAATACATGCTACAGTGTGCATGGATGTTGAAACAGTTATGCTAAGTCAAATAAGCCATATCCAAAGACAATACATCATAGAGCTACATTCATATAGAATGTCTAGAATATGGAAATCGAGAGATGCAAGGAGATATATCTCTAGATATAAAGGTATATCCTTATAGCATTTGCTTATGGGTAGGTCAGATGGATATATAAAATGATAGTTCCATGCTATTGTGTTTCTTCTTGAGAAAAGGAAAAGCTTTGTAAATGACTATGTGATAGCTTCAAGTGTTTGTTAATATAATAAAAAGAATTGAGTTTTAATTACATCAATTATATATGTGACTCATATCCCAATAAAATATTTTATAAATAATGTTAGTATTATATTGTATTTGTCACAAAAACTCTAAGGAGAAATTATACTGTAAAATTCTTCTCAGTAAGAGAAAATTTCAGAACTTACAAACATGAGAACATGGAGCTGTATGTATTTTCTTTATAGAATCACATCCTTTTAAGTTTGCACAGGAATTACAACTTATTAACAATAAAAATGTGAACTTCAAGCACATTTAAGTCTGCAAAAATCCATAAGAAAGTAAAATTATGATCTATGTAATAATAATCTTTCTTAATTATGAGAGTAAGCCAATGTAGTAGTCTACAGATAGAAAGGGAGGTTTATGTTTTATGGTCCATTGCAAAACTTTGTGACCAACACTTTTTATAATAATAATGACAGTGAAAGTTTAGCCAAAGAAAATAATTTTATTTCACCATAATTTTACATAATTAGATTATTCCAATATAACATTTTTGCATGATACAGGTACTTTTGGACAGAAGACCCAAAACAGAAGGTAAACTGTTCATTTTTATGATAATCAATGAAACTGTGAAATGCAGACATGACTGTTACTTATGTAAAATCTGAGATCTAATAGAATACACTGAAGGGGCTAGTGCACTCCTCATTTATTCAGATTCTGCTTGAACTCTCTGTGTAACCTTCGAAGCTTCGTTCTGGAACAGAGCAGAACAGTTTGGATGGGACTCATGACATGCAGCCAACCAAGGTGAGCCAGAAACTTTCTAATAACCAACTCTGTGGATAGAAATATGGGGATTGTTAGAGTAATACTTTTAATCTTTATGTCTGGTTTTGGAGAAAATGGACTTTTGTTTTCTATGGCCTGACAGAGAGGAAGAAGAATTTTTATTTCTGTGGTCTTCCTGTGGGAAAATGAGCTTGAAAGATAAAAGGCAGGAGAAACTCAGAGGAAAGTTTTGCTCCTCAGGCTACTTCTGAGGCCTTCACATGGCAGCAGTGTCATTTTCTAAGCCTGCACTAAAATTTTGACAGATGGTTTCATGCATTATGGATTGAAATCAGAACCTTGAGAATGTGGGAAATCTCAGTAGTGCTTTTGGAGAAACTCAGACGGAACAAGCTTGCTTGCTGCTTAATTCACCCTTTCCTTCCTTCTTCCCTTTCTTTCTTTCCTTCTTTTTTTTCTTTTTTTCTTGTTTTTTGTTTCTCTTTCTCTTTTTTCTCTATTTTCTTTCTTTTCGTCTTGTCATTTTTCTCTTTTCTTTTTATCTTTTTCTCTTTTTTCTCTATTTTTGTTCTTTCTCTATTTCTCTGTTTTCTTTCTTTCTCTTTCTTCAGTCTTACTAGGTTGTACAGCTGGCCAAAAATTGTGATCCGTGGGCACATTTGGGAAGCTCTCTTATGCTTCTGAAATGTAGCAGTCTGAGCCACATTCCCAGTCCTATTTATTGATTTACTGTTATTGAGACAATCTCTCTCTTAGTTGCTTAGACTGATCTTACACTGTGAGCCTCCTACTTCCCAGAGAGCTCATAGTACAGAAGTGTGCCACATCCTTTTAATTGGATGGATGGCATATTATTTTTATCAAAAATTATTCTCAGAAATACTATATTGATATTAATATAGATATCATTCATTCTGAGCTGTAAATTTGAAATTGTGAATACATTCACTGATTGAATAATTATATTACAAATATGTGGTTAGATATCTTCCAAGATGTAAGTTTAAATAATAAATGTACTTATAAGAGAAAATAGGTAATAAATTTCTTAAAAGTTATTTCAATAAATCACTTCAGTAAGTACATAAATCAAGTCAGTGTAAAAGAAGTGTTACGTTGGTTGGCATTAATGTTAGGAAAACAACTGAACAAAGAGTGATTAATAGTGAATTGTGAAGAGTAGACTTGGATAAGCACAAACAGTAAATTTAAATATACTGTGGTGAAATCAAGTAGAGTTGACACCACCTTTAAAGAAAAGGCAGGATTTTAAAACTGGGAAATCATTGTCAAGATAACTGATAATCAAATGGAGGGAATTTTTCAATGTCATCCTAGAGAGTTTACATTTCAGTAGACAACCATAGGACCCAAATAATTCTTAAGCAACAGAATTAGGGGTGTAAATATGTTTCAAAAGGACTCATAGGTTAAAATATTCTAGAAATAGTAGTGACTAAATGAGCTAAATATTTTTCAATATATTCCAATAAACTGATAGACAAATTACAAATTTGTGGCAACCAGGATACAAAAAGAAAAGATTCATGAATTTTCAGAAATGAGAAATTAGAAATTCTGACTGATAAATAGACAAACATAGTCAAAGTATCAAGGAAATTTCAAGTCTGATACTAAACAGATAAGGTGAGCATTAACAGACATGGATTTGGTGATGGGAGTATGTGTGTGTGTATGTGTATGTGTGTGTGTGTGTGAGAGAGAGAGAGAGGGAAAGAGAGAGAGAGAAAGATGTGGGGTGAGTGTGAAAGACAGAATAGTTTTATCATACTTATAATATGTATTTTAAAGAACAATGCTGAAATATGGAAAACTAGAGATATAGTAATGGAAATAACTCATAGAACAAGATAGTCCATTCAGGATATTTATTTTGCCCACACACATTAAAAACTGGAAACGTGAGAATGTATCCTTTTGGAGTTTTTTAAAAGGAAGCAAAGTAGGAAAAAGGTGATGCAGGAAATAATTCTAAAGGAATTGAGAGAAATGTTGAAGAAATCTCAAGAGACTATCATGTGCATATGGAGAAAGTACCTGGAACACATGAAAAGGCCTGAGAATTTAAAGCTCTAAACAGTAGACAGCTATTTTAATATATGTGATCTCTTCTAATAATTTATCAAAAGAATCTTCATACATTGTCTTTTCTACTCCTCCCTCTTGAGATCACCTGATAAAAATATAATCAATATTTTTAGTCACTTTCTCAGCTTTTAGTTGCTAGTGAGAACTATGATGGCGACTGAAGGTGATGACAGTGTTGTAGAGATATAAAATGGCACAGAAATGGGTAGAATAATGGAAAGGGAGGCGCAGTCAAAAACTACACTTTACACTTATTCCAGCTTCATTGAGAATTAGATATATGCACCTAAGCAAGTCATTTACCTTATATTTATTACCTTTTCATCATCAAAAAATAATGTCATTTGAATTGGTTTTCTAAGATTTAACACACGACTGGTATTCTTTTAATCTCAAACATAGGAGTCTCCAAAGTAGAAAGACAAACTTTCAAACTTAGGGAATAGAAGGCAAATGTTATACTAAGTTTCAAAAAAAAAACCATGGAAATTAGTAAAATAAAATTATTTCTTCCTATAAAATATATGCAATGGCAAAGAAAAGCCAATTGCATCCTGTATACAATAAAAATCTGATTTAAAGATATATTTTAAGATAATCACACAGAAACTAGAGCTAAATAAAATATTTTAAGTTGATTTGTTTGATTTGTGATGTTGAGAATTGAATCCATGGCCTGTGCATGCTAGGAAAGCACTCAGCCACTTAACTACAGTATTACAGTCTTTTATTTGTTTGTTTTTTTAGTTTTTTAGTATGTTTTTGTTTTTTGAGACAGGGTTCCCACTTTGTAGTGTAGTCTGGTCTTCAATTCACTGTGTGGCCCAAACTGGCCTCAAACTCAGTGATCCTGCTGCCTCTGGCTCCAGAGTGCTGCTGATACCAGGTGTGCATCACCATGCTGGGCTCTTTGTTTTTATATGCCTATTTAATAGCATAGAATAGTGACTAATTCCAAAATCTCATAGACTGTATATATTATATTAAACCTATTGTTGTAGTCAGGGGTTATACAGAAAACAATTAGAATCAGGACATGGAGTTTATATTATTTTTATGATGGCCACCCAGAATTAACACAAGAAAATGCAGGAAATCTATTCACAACAACAAAGACATAAAATATTTGGCTAAGGGCATAAATCCCACAGCAATGTCCCAGATGAGCCCAGATAAAGACCCAGAGCTCATGACAATGCCTCCCACGAGTCCAACTGGAGGTCTAGAGCCCACAAGAAGGACTCACACCAGTCTCTTTTACAGATCCATGCCAGGAAGGCCCAAAGGTCAGCGGTGGAAGCTAGGAAGTCTATGCCAGCAGGCTGAAGGAGCTGTGCTGATAGGTTGAGGGTTCTATGCTGGAGCCCAGAAATCACACTCACAACAACACCAGGGCTGTCCTGAAAAGCACCACAGCCATCCTCAGCGACATGGAGTCCCTGAGCTCCTCCAACAACAAGCATAGTCGAGTACATGCCAGGAAGCCAGTGTGACGAGTTCATCCTGGAGACCAAGCAGCACACGTCTTCCCCTCCAGAAGCAGGAAGCAATGCTCAGTGTGAGGACCAGAGCTTCTCCAGGAGAACCTAATGGCTCAAACAGCAACATGTAGGAGAATCCACAACACCTCAACCCCTCAACGCCATAATGCCTTAACATTCTTTCTTCTCCTTCGCCATTTATGCCATTTATGCCATTTATGCCGGTAACACTCCTCAGGTGGAACATCACTGCTCAGCGCCACACTGACGTAATCCAGCTGGCGTTAAGTTGACCAGCAGTTCTCCATCCATAACACCTACCAAACAGAATTTAGTTTTCTGCAAGCATTTGTTTGTGAATTATAATATATTATTAGTCTAAAGTATTTCAAGATGATTTTAATTAGGTGAATATTCAAGAACAGATGTTTCAATGCTAAAATAAAGTTTATTATCATGGGTAGTCATTTCTGATTTGATATAATAATTTCCAAAATCTTACCTATCCTGAAAATGCAGAGAAGTTTCAGGAAGACTTGAACTCACATTTATAGAATATGACATGTCTTATTTATGACAGAAATGGCAATATCTGCTTTTGGTGTCTATTATTTAGAAATAGTTCGTCACCTATTAGCACTCTCTTCCTACTCCTGATTTTAAAATTACTACACCAGCAACACAAACCACAAACACATTTCTGAAGAGACTGATGGCAACAAGTTAACCAAAAATCAGAGAAGCATATCATAGTATGAGCTTATGATATTTTACAATCTCTCACTATACATACTGAGAATCTTCTACTTTGTTAGCAACTAGGCAGCACTAATTCCTGCTTCTATGTAAAAGAGACTGTATTAATTCACATGTTTTTAAAGTTTATCATTATTAAAAGTGTTCTAGACTATGGTGGATAAAGGAATGATTCATTCATGTGGCTATAGTTGCAATAGGAGCTTAAAGAAAAGAGGCCAAAATAAAGATCATATCCCTGGGGCCCAGAAAACCCTTCAGAATGTAGCATATCTCTACCCTCAAAGTTTATTGTCTAGTTCAATTTCTGTTATAAAAAGAACCCATTTTTCTACTAAGACATTATAGTTGGTTACCTAGTGTGTGATAGTTTAGATTAGAGTTTAGGAAGCAATTACCATTTTGCCTCTTTATTCTTCATAGATTCCTCTATACTGTTCATTTCCACACACAGTTTTGCTGTGTGTCTTGATTTATTCAATGGAACGTAGGCAGAAGGGGTCATATGTGCTAGTTATAAACTTGACCACTAAGAACTACTTGTTTCACTTACCTACTTGTTGCCCCAGTCTCTTTGATGAAATAGTCCAAGTTGCTCCATCTAAGATTAGAGCAAGAAACAGGCACATAGATCAGGTTCCATCCTTTTATTGAAGTGCTATCACACAAAGGCCTGAATCAGAGCTGACTCTGTTCACCTGTGCAGTTGTTATTTAAACCACTGAAATTTTACATGTATTTTGGTGGTGGTGTTATACAGCAAGAATTATTCAATGCACCCAAATATATCAACACTTTTGAGTCTTCTTGGTTTTGTCCCAGTCTGAAAATGATGTGAGCTGTCCCAGCAATAATGCTAAAGTGCAGAACTTTCTGTACTTCCTGTACTCTACTGCTATTGACTAGTTTTTTCTATGCCTCCCCACTATTGTACAGACCTCCCCACTATTGTAAACTCTCAGTCACTTAAATGTCATTTTATGATTCTGATATTATGATGTTTCAATAGTACTTTCTCAGCCTAGAATCTAAAATTAGGAAATTCTAGTGTTTTTTATAGAGGTTCCTTGAAAACATGAGATTCCAGAGATGAGCTAACCATCTCTCTTACATAAGTGGAATATTTAACTGAACATTCTTGAAGGGAAGAAAGCAAGAAATGGAGAATTCAGTGATTTCCTTGTGACAACTCAACTTACTGTTAATGGATAGGCACTGATACACCTGAGAAGTTCAAATGTACAGCTCAGGCACTGTCATAACAAGATTTAGACAAGCCCAACTAACAGAGTTTTAATTAAGTCATTACAATGTTTTGAATAAGTTTTTAATTAACTTCCAATTGTGTTAAAAATGTAAGCCTATTTCCTTAATGAACAAGTCATCACCTAATCATTCCTATTGTCTTTGTCAGTTTTCTAAGTTACAAGAAAACATTTGAGGTTATATACTTTTTTGTTTAAAAAAAGCAAAACACAAAATGGTAGAAATGATACAGAATTTCAAAAAATAACATTAGGAAATCATCACTAGTTGACATATTACATATTGTTATCTTAGAAGTAGTTGTTCAAATTACAAAATCAAAGCATAAAAAATGAACAGACAATCAAAACAATGGCAGCACAAACTATTCTTTTTGGGGAACTAACAAAACCTTAGTATGGTTATCTATCTTGCACACTTAAACATACATATATTATATGTATATGCATACAAGTTGTACTTTCCTTTTGAGCACTTTCTTTCCCTTTCATTATTACCATATCTATTATACATTTTAGATCTTATTACTCTGGGTCTGAACATGTTCACTGGAAGAAGGAAGCCTCTTTAATACATGGTGTTGGAAAAATTGGCTTTCCACATGCTGAAGACTGAAACTAGACCCATGTTTATCACCATGCATTAAACTAAAGTCAAAATGGGTCAAAGATCTAAATATTAAAACAGCAACACTAAATCTACTGGAAGACAAGTTAGATAGAAATCTTGGAGGCATGGCATAGGAAAAGAGTTTATGAACAAAACGCAAATAGCACGGGAAGTACTTCAAGGAATCAACAACTGGGATCTCATCTTATTAAAAAGTTTTCACCAACAAACTGAAAAGAAAACCACAGAACGGGAAAGAATTTTAGCCAGCAGTCCCTCAGAGAAAGAGCTTATATCCAGAACATGCAAAGAATTGGAAAACATCAAGATCCCATATTCAAAGACCCACTCCAAAAAATGGGCATTTGAGATGAATACACATTTCTCAGATGATTATATACAAATGGAAAATAAGTACATGAAGAAATGTTCACCATCACTGGTCATTCAAGAAATGTAAGTTAAAACAGCTTTGAGATTTCATTTCACACCAGAAAGAATAGCTGCCATCAAGAAACCAAGTGATAACAAATGTTGGCAAGGATGTGGGGAAAAAGGAACTCTTCTCCACTATTGATGGGAGTGTAGACTGGTGTAACCACTGTGGAAATCAGTATGGGGATTCCTCAAAAAATTAGGTTTGGAAGTTCCATTCAGTCCAACTATTCCCCTTCTGGGTATTTACCCAGTAAAACTGAAAAAATCATGTCACAGTGCTATATGTGCACCCATGTTCAGAGCAGCACAATTTGTAATAGCTAAATCTTGGAAACAGCCTAAATGCCTATCAAACACAGAATGGATGAAAAATATGTGGTATTTTTATTCAATGGAATATTACTAAGCTATAAAAAGGATGATCTTGAGGCTTTTATAGGTAAATGGAGTCAACTTGAGACTATCCTCATAAGTGAAATAAATCAGACTCACATTTGTAAATATCACGTTGTCTCTCTAGGAGCTATATACTTTACAAAGAAAATAAGTTTACTGAGCTATAGTTCTCGAGGATTAAGAGCATGGACTGGCATCTGCTCAACCTGGGTGAAAGCCTCATAATAGATGGCACACTTGGGACCCATCCTCCAATACATGAGTCTCAGGGTCACACTCAAAATGTGAAAATCCTTCTTTGTCATTATTTGTCTTATTTCTTATTGTGCTTCCACCTCTTTGGCTTTTTTCTATTTCTTAATTGTTATCCAGATTTTTTATTCACCTCTATAATGCATTTGCCATACATGACCTTTTCCAGCCCTTCATGTGCCGGCCTCATTCTTTTTCTCTAAACACAGTTCAAATAGATTCTGCTAAAGCGATTTTGCTATTTCACAGCACTTCATGGGGCCTTTTCTAAATATACCATGGTCTTTACCTTATTCATTTCTTCCTGGAAGGGCAAAGAACTTGCAATCATATTGTCAGTTTTTCAGTGTGGTTGCTATCTGACTGCCCTATTAAATATAGTCTTTGTAGTTATAGAAAAATAATCAATGATATGTCTTATGTACTACTAGATATTCAAGATTTAGAAACCAAAATGTAAGAAAAAAATAATATGGGATATTTCAATCTAAAATTAAGAGAGAAAGATTTTTCAATGTGGCATGATGGCATGTACCTGTAATCCCAGCACTTGATAGGCTGGGAGGAGGATCACTGTGAGTTCGAGGCCAGCCTGGGCTACAACTGTGAGTTCAAGATCAGCCTGAACTCCATAGTGAGACACTGTTTCAAAAAGACAAAAAAAAAAGATTTTTTAAAAAGTCTATATTCATGAATTCCTCATAATACACATGTTAATTGAAGACTATGTTCTATACATAAAATGATAGTGAGAATCATATACTCTCACAGAATGAGCGATCTGTGTAATGAGTCACTCTAAAATTCAGTGAGTGACAACAAAATGTTTTCTGGGTCATGGTCTCTGTGGATTCAAAATCTTGGAGCAGCGTGGGTGGTCCTGACTCTGAGTCTCTCATTTCAAGTCAAAATTTCAGCCAAATTTTAAGTCATCTAAAGACGGAACCAGAGGTGAATGAGCCATTTCTGCTGTAACTTACATGACTGCTATAAGGCTTTATTTCCTGGAGAGCTGCTTGTCTAAGTCCTATGAACTTCCTCATAAGGCTTCTCATACATGGCGGCTTATTTATCATCTCTGTCTAGAGAATGATACAGAGAGACAGAGGTTGGGACATGGTTATTCTAATTCCATAGATTCAGATACATTACATGAAAAGCTATGTGGTAACATACTGGTAATACAGGGTAAAAATTATACTTGTGATTGGTGTAAAGGAGAGAGGAGAGAGAGACAGAGAGAAAGGATAGAGATAGAGATAGAGATAGAGATAGAGATAGAGAGACAGAGACAGAGAGAGACAGAGACAGAGAGACTCAGAGTCTAACGTGTTACCTAAATTCATAGCTGACCTTTCAACAATTTGCCAAATTAAAGGCTTGAAGTTCCACTGCACATTGAAGAGAAGGATACTGTACTCATGGATGAATTCAAAGAACTTGAGGTCAGCTTTGATGGTACTTACTCAATCACAAAAAGTGACAGATGTAGTAAAAGAATATGCCAGAAGTAGTTTGCAGTTTACACTGAACTTCTGTCCTTGTTAGTACTTTTCTCTGAAGTTAGTGGTCACAATAAGTGGAATATCAAGGAAGCTTACCCATTATTTGTCACTCTATTTCAAAACAATGCCTGATGTAGCAATCTGTGCTTGTTTTGAGGCAGAGCCTTGCTGTGTAGGCCAGTTACCCCTGGATTTGCTATAAACTGAATTGGAATTAATGATCCTCCAGCCACATCCTCCTGAATGCTAGGTTACAGATGTCTGCCACCATGCCTGGCTCCAAGAGAGTCTTTGAGGGTAGAAAACTGAAAAACTCAAATACGTATCACTGTCATGTAGTCATTTCTTCATTTTTCAAATATTTTTGAGTATCCACACTGGTAGAAACATTCCAAATAATGCAAATATACTTTTAAAAAGGGAAAAAGAAATATGTCTGATTTATAGAACTTAATTGCAGTGGAGAATAACCACAATACTCAAATATTTAATTTGATTTGGAGCTTACAGAATAAAGCTAACAGAATTCTTTCCTTACATTTTATTTAATTCCACACAATCAGATACACTGCCAGTTGAACTGTGTTAAAATATACGGGTGGTGGAGAGCAAGGTCCCAGCTATGGTTGGTTAACTGGTAAAGGCGAATTTAAGGTTTTTTTTCTTCAACATTCACATCACAAATATGTTATATTGTATCGTTGTATATACGTATGCTTTGGTAAACCAATAACAGAACAAGCTGTTATAGATAATATTTATTCACATTGGTTTGTGACTAAATGTTTTCTAATGAGCTATGAATCACAGTTCATGGATTAAAAGCATGCCAACATCAAATCGCTTTGACGTTTATAAAAAGCATCATCAAAATTCATCGTAAACACAGCAGGCAAGACCACAGATAGGTTTACAGTCACTGTCAAAAAAATATTGCGAACTTCCCCAGAATTGATAAGGCTCATATAAGCAAATTGAGGAAACGCTGTTTCCATCTCCTTGATATAAATTCTTTAAAGCTTAGCATGTATGGGAGAGGAAAAAGTTTCAGACACATAGAAACACAACTCACAGATAGTTATTCAGTACCCAAACTACATATTTCATTGACTTGTAATATATAACCTTGTAAATTTCAGAGGATGTTATTTCTTATCATCATTGCTTGTGCTGTCTTTTCTCTTGCCAATTTTCTAGGAGTTTTCCCAGTGGAATAAATGAAACTAGTCTGCTTGAACTTTTACTGTAATGTATTTGACAGAAAGCAACTTCTCTCTTTCAACAGAAAGTGAACAATTGATGAGGGAGCCCACTTCCAGGCTCATTACTGTGTACACAGTGATCTGAAGGAATGACCTAAGAGGTGTTTTAATTGCTCACATTTTTAAATACAAAGTGTCTTCATTTTTTTAAAAATGTGTAATTACTTGGGATTTCATTTACACCAAATAATGAGAGTCTGTGCAAGACTGCAAATTGTATCTTGGGTGTTGCCATGCACTGCTGCACTTGATAGATAATTTATTCAGGCTCTTGGAAGAAAGCCTTTTAAAAATAACTGACATTGAGGATGCAGATAAACATTGAGGCCATGTGTGTACCAGCTGTGAAACCATTAGTAGAGTGAAACACCCTACAGCGCAAACAGTGTCCAACTGATTTGAGGAGGGATACATTTTAGCCAAAAGCACAAATGAATCCACCATTTTCTCCCACTTAAAATTCTGTATCTCAGTTTTAAAATTTCATTTATTATACTTTTTTGCATTGGCTTTGGTTGTTGGTTATAGCATTTGAAGAAGAAGAGCATTCTATTCTTTCATACATCCTAAAAGACAAATGCGGTGGCAATTCTGTCTGCAGTTACTAAAAGATTACAATTACAGATTTGTCCTTTTATTAACTGTTAAGTGAGAAGCTTGGGCAATTAGAACCTTTTATTAAAACTAGATAATATTATAAGAAGCATGCTCATATATTGATATAGTGCCCTTTTATATTGTGAGAGACATGAACTCACATATTATTTCATTTCTGCTGTAACTATGAGAAAGAATTAAATTGTTTTATAAACTGCACAAAGAAAAAAATTCCTATTAATTCAAGTAAAATAACCCAGGTTTTGAGTAATAGGTTTAAAAAACATAGTTGATGAAAGATAGAAAAGCCTTTTCCATAATCAGTGAATTTCCTCACCATGCAATTCCCAGATACGTGTGGATAGACATTCAGTAGCAATGCTGTACTGAGAAGGTAGATTTAAAAAGAAAATATGTTCTGTCAAATAAATTTTAAAATAGGCTTCCATTTTTTGGGTTTTATTATTTTCACACACAAATAAATTTTCCAAGTTAATATAACTCTATAATATGGGCTAGGAAAAATGAAACAAAGGACACTGAGACAAATGCAAAATAGATTTCCCTACAGGTGATTGGGAATATCTAATTTCCTTTCTTAAAATTTCTTAGTAAAATCTTCAGATGGAAAAAGTAATAGAAAAACTAGTATGAATATGAGTGTTCAGCATTAAATTTGCAATATGATACACACTCCTTCAGCAATCTCTTTGTTTTTACTTAGGGTTTCTATACTTTTTCTCCTTTTGCATTTACTTTCAAAAGTAGCCAAACAAATGAGTATTAATTTTAAGATTCATGTTTGTAGAACCACAATATTATCAGCTAGCTGTAACCAATTTCACAGTCAATAGTCTACCAATTAACATTTCATTATATTAATTTGCTTATGAAAATATTACTTAATAATATAAAAGACTATTCATTTGAATATACTGCAGGTTTTAACACACAGAAACTGTAGATGTTTCATCACTGTACAATTACAAATTTACCAGTTTTATATATGTTATGATGTGGTTACAAACAAAAAATAGCTCACTGACTGAAAGCCAAAAAAATTAAAATCTTTTTTGTACAAAGACTGGGAAGGAACACTAATCCCTTTTGTTTTGTACTTTTAATACGAGATCATTATACCACAGCACTGGTGAAAAACATTGAGTGTCTATGTCACTCACATTAAAATTGTTACATAGCATTTCTGCTCATGGCTTATTAAACAAAACTAGTGTTATTGTCCCAGTATAACTATAAATGAAATACAGAAGAGCAGAGTAGCAACTGACTATTCACACACTGAATATAACTGCCTAACATACACAGATACTGGAAAATCACGTGTAAAAGTTCTGTGGAAGAACTTTTCTATTTCTACATACTGAAAGAGTGATACAATTATGATATAAGAAAAGCATCTATTTAAACAATATTCCAATGGAATAAAAATGTACGTTAGCACAACGGAAAAGATTCTAGACTTGATACTAGCCTTCTTTTTTACATTTAATATCTTAGAATTTTTGTCAAGATGACTTAGAATTCTTCAGACTGTTCTTGAAAGAAAATAAAAATAATAAATTCTGTTTCAATTATTAACAAATAATTCATGGCAACACAGAAATATTGTGAAGACATAATAAATTTATACAAAATACATTTTAAGAATAACTGCTTTTGATCAAAACCGATTCAGGTTAGAAATATATTACAAAACTTGTGAAAATGTAAAGAAAGTTGGGGATGAATCATGAAAAAACAATAATATATTTGAAAAATAATTTCCGATACTTGGAGTCTGGACAATTACTTAATTCTGAATTATCAAAGCAATAATTCTGTTTGAAATAGTCTAAAAGTTATATCAAAATATGTAACTATTTTCATTAAATTCATGATAAGTTTTTGAAAAAAACTTTCAATCTAATCCTAGAAAAGATCAAAAGAAAACAATAAGGTTATTAATTATAAATTTGAGTGCTATCAATGAGATACGTAGAATGTTCATATATTTTTCTTCTACTGTAAGTGAATAAGACCATTTTTGATAAAACATTTGCCTTGGTGAAAAATTGTATCTGTCTAATTTCATTCTATAGTTAGAAAAGTGAATCACAAATCACATAATCATTTTAATAATCATAGGAGATGTTGGATCATAAAATATAAAGTATTTTACTGTCAAATATCCCTAAAATTTGCAACTATTTATATTAATAAAAATGTGGTTTGTTTAAAGCAGAAGTTCAACATGAAGACATCGTTACATATTAGTAGTCACAGGGAAGATCAATAGAACACTTCTGAAATGACTCTATAATGTTTAGAAGTAGAATACTTCTATATAGTCAAATGCACATATGTTTTTGCATTACATAAAGTTTATTTAAAATGAGTCTTTGAATCTCAATGAATGCTGCATATTTTGTCTATTAAGATCAATTTTGAAATACTGGATTTTTAAATCAGATTTCTTTGACTGTCACTTGTAAATGAATTTGTATGTTCCAATAAAAATGGCAAGTGCTTTTTCAATTGTTTTAACTTGAGAAAATATTTTCCAGAATGCTTTTTCTTCTATGGTTCTGAGTAAATGTTGGTCACAATAAGAAAATATGAGATATATGAAAGTTAAAAGTGGAGTGATAGCCACTACATTTGAGGGGTATTTTTGATATCAGATATACAAGACACAGAATTGCATGCAGATATCAACACATTGCTGCTTTCCTCTTCTGCTCTGTGGAGTTCGCTTCCTAAATTTTTGTTATTCAAACCAGAGCAGTTCTAGGTATGATTCTAGAGGCTTGTTCGCAAACTCACTGAAATAAAAACCATCCAAACACAATAGTGTTTCCTAGGTTTCCCTGCAAACTCCCATCCCAAGTCCCATTTCAACTCCTGAATCTGATTGGTTTCTCAGAGTGACTGGATAGCGACAACTTCAGGGTGGGGGTACAGGGGATCTGGTTCTATTTTTGTATCCTTTAATCACCACTATCTCTCAGTTTTCCAGTTCTAATTTATATAATAAATCCAATGCAAGATACTATTTGGCTATAGTTTGCATCTGGAACCTCTTCCAAAAGTTCATGTGTTAAAGGTTTGGTCACCAGCTTGTGATCCTACTGGGAGGCTGGGGAAAGTAAAGGATGCACAGCCTGTGTAAGGAAGTTAGGTCCTATGGCTGTGCCATCAGAGAATCCTGGCACATTCTTCCCTCTCTACTTCCGCTACTATGAGGTGACTAGGTCTTCTCTGTCGTGAGATACTATGTTACCACAAGTCCAAAGAATACCTACTAAGCAGCCATGGCCTGAAACTGCTGAAACTTTAAGGCAACACACAAATATTTTACCTTTGTTCATTATCTCAGACACTTCGACATAGGAATAGAATGCAGATTAATATCACACTTCAAGTCATTATACAAAGTGTATCTTGAGTGATCTTTTATTATGTTTGTTATGTCATGTTTTATTCACAACAAAACTTAAAATTCTTCACTGATTTGCTCACATACTAAAATAAAACTCCCAGGTTTTAACCCTGGTGTATTTGGGGCTATACTAAGTTGACTTTATGTTAGTATCAATTTGTTCTTTTGTACTGCGCAGTACGCTCATTGGTCTTTTTTATCTTCCTGTAACCCTCCGAATTGAACCCTACTTAGCTTCATTGTGTTCATCTCTCTTTCTGTGTTTAAATGCTCCTTTATTGTTCTGTCTGAATATTTAACTTCTTTAATGTTATTCAATTCTTAGCTTAAATACTCTTTTTTCATTCACTTGAGAATTTATCATCTCCAGTTAGGGTCATTGGTCACATATTGGTTATTCTCCTGATGCTTTTAGGAAACCATTGGAAGAATTCTAATTAATTGCTCTTCCATGTTTTAGATTCACATTTGCTCCCTGGTTATGGCTGAGAATAGTCTGACCATGACATTGGGGTTTTCTAGCAACAGACAGCCCTTGCTATTCCCCCTTGTTCAGTCTTTGTTTCTCCCTGTATAATTCCAAAGTTTGAACTCTTCCTCAAGAAATAGGTTCAGCAAAACTATTTTCTTGTCCTCAGCATTTACATTATTTTTGTCAAAAGTGTACTCTTTTGTTTTCTCTCTTCAAAATATTGATCAGTGTTTATTATAACTGTGCAATGGTTTATTATATATCTTGTCCTCATTCTGTTATAGTAATATAAGTTACAAGGAGCAAAGAAAGTATGTTTGTTGTTTACAGCTGTGTTTTGTGTTCAAAGGATGTACCGATCATATTAAATTTTTGCTCTATACTGTGTCACATTAATCAAGTCTCATAAGAATTTTACAGTTGAAAAAGACCAACAAAACTTTGTCTATGTAACTGACAGAAAAATCTTGTGGACAAAATGTCCAGCCAACCATTCCAGAACTTGTGTATCATCCCTGGGGGTAGGAGGAGAGAAGTTGCATGAAGAAAATGAACAACTTTGTTTTTACAGAGTTAAATGTAATTTGGGAGATTTGGAAGCAAAATACTGATTTTGTGCTCAGTTTGCTCTAAAGGTGAGATTTTTTTTTTTTTTTATACCAGGGATTGAACTCATGACCTTGCTTGCCAGGCAGGTGCTTAAGCCACTGAGCTAAATCCCCAGTCCAGTGAGATTCATTTTGAGTGTATGTTGAACAACTTGGTGAAGTGAGCATTTAGATGCTCGCTGTGTTGAGGGATCCAGGAAGGACATGGCAACACGATTGCTGTGGGTCACACTGTCATGATAAACACAATGTGGATGGATGCAAATGAGAGGCTTGCACGGCAACATATAGAAAGATGCAGCGCAAGTAGCAGGAAGGCGTCGATGTGCTGAAATGTGACTGGCTTCTTTCTTGCTTTCAAACCCTTTGAATACAGAATATAATGATAGTTATTCTTTCAGAGCCATCGCTGTAATTTTCAAACCCTATTGTGTAGTGCTATAACTTTTATTTCAATATCTAAGACATTTGAATAGATGAAGTTAATTGTTTATTCTTATTAATTTTCTGTCTCTGCAGGTTGCTTTCATGCTTATCATGTACATGATTGACTTGTGTAATTACATGAATACCTAAGTGCTGCTTTTGGAGAGATGACATCAATGAATTTCAAGATTTTATTTTAGATTATCTTTCACAATTATTGCAGATGCCTTCTTATATATAATTAGCTCCGCTTATGCAGAAGAAAAGTGGGCCAAATTTATTCTAAGCATTTGACAGTATTTTAGTCTGATACAAAGATTTTTTAATGTTTTGTATCTGGTTTTTCATCATAGTGTTCTTTTTTGGATAGTTAATATCAAATTCTTTTTATTCATGAGTCTATTTATCCACCCACACACATATTCATATTTGCAATAGTAAAACTTTTTGGAAAAATTCCTATGTGTCAGACTCTCTGGTTTGCTCTGGTGATGGCATAAACTGTTTTCTTTGAAGAGGTTATGGAGAATAAAGATGTGAAGCATATAAGTGAAAAGTTTTAAAACAATATAAAATTGGTGTAACTATATTACATTCATAATACTTCATGATTATTTTTTCATGATTGTAAACCTTTATTAGAATTCATAAATGTTGTGGCTTTAATGTCATATATTAATTAGGCATTTGCAAGACTAAGGTATATTAGACAATTAAGCATAACATTTGGCTTATGTTTTAAAATATGTACTAACGTGTGTGAAAATAATGGAAGATTTTTATCTTTCTCAATATTCTTGTAAGGGTTTATGTATATGATTTACATGCTAAAACCATTATAAATGACAGAGAAGGGAAGCTTAGTATAAAAGGGGTAAAAGATTGAAGAAATGTGATAGCAAAATGTATATTAAAAAGAAAATACAACTGAATGTAAATGAACTCTATCAGTAACAAGAAAATGATAACATTCCAGCTTAATTTACTTTGGCAAACACTTGCAAGTATGCAATGAGAATATAATCTAAACACCTTATTAGAATATGTATCTCTTTTCTGCAGCTTGCTTTATCATACCAATAGATATATAATGCTTCCTGGAATAATTTGTGATTAAATGCGCTGTTAGATGTTACCAAGAAAACCGAAGGGAGAAATATATTTGTAAAGAATTCAGAATATAATTTCTTCTGAAAAAATAATGCCCATAATAAGGAGACCCACAGTGATAATTTACATTACTAATTTTCTATCTGCCTCATGACTGATGAAGTTAAGTGGTTTCTACAGCAAATAAAAACTACATAAAATCTTTTGTCAAAATATCTTTCATACATCGTGTCACATTGGAAAATAGTTCATAAATAACTATAAATTGAGAAATTATGAGACTAAGACCCTTAATCATATTGAAAATATAGTTTAAATGATATCTGTGAAAGTATTTCTCAAAATGGAAAAACACTGATTTAAACAACTTTACATTATTTCATTTTTAGGAAAATACATCCTAATAATATAATGATAGTACTTCTTACATAAAATTTCTTTACTGTGCTTCCAAAGTTTTAAATTTGCAATGCTTTCATGGAATAAATATTTATATAAAATTCAATTACAGTGAACTATTAAGTCACTTAATGGGATAGAGGCTGTCTTTGAAAATATCATACTGTGCTTTTCCATAATTTTTTGTTAATCACCCCACTAAGTTCGCAGTGAGTAGATCCCTATCGGTCTCAATGGACTGACACAAAGTCACTTTTCTATGGTCTACGTCCTTTAACTCTTCATTTTGACAGACATTTCACATGCATTTGAATCTTAATAAACATCTGTCTTTAGGAATTAAGTTATCAGTGATAGTAGGGAATATTCTGGGGTGACATTTTCTCCAATACGTCCAGTTCACTGCTTGGATATCTCTTAGTTTTTCATATTGGCTTATAATTAGCATTAAAAAAAGTTTAGATTCTGATATTGGAAATAATGTTAAATAATAACAACAATTTAATTTTTAAAAATTGACTAACTTAGACAAAATAAAGTTTTTCAAGTTAGATACCACAGTTTGGCAACAACAGTAATAATACTACTTAGAATGATATATACTTACAAATTTAGTTGATAGTCATTTGTGCATTTTACTTAGCTTACATACATTAGCCTTATCAAATTATACTACATAAAGTGGCCATATATCCAGTTTCATAAATATAAATAAATTTGATTATTTTAAAAATTAAACATTCTGGAAATTCAAGATAATCAGTGCATCTTAAGTTTTGAATTAAAAACTTTTCAAATATTCAGGATAACTTATTTGATATTAAAAACCAGGTTTAATTTATGCTTTTCTTCTCAAAATTTAATATATTAGTATTTTTAACAAGAATATATTGCTTTAAAGTCATAAACACTTTAAAGTTTGTTTTTAGAAACTTTACTTCAAGTAAAAATACCTTAAAATGTTGGTATTTGTGGATGAGTATTTTGGAATGTGCTGTGTAGTAAGCACTTTGTTTACCTCTTGTCTTGCAAAAACTGCTCTTAGTGGAGATATGGCTCAGGAGACAACTATTAGCATAAATCAAGTTCTGGGTTCAATACACAGTACTGAGGGGAAAAAGATAAAAAGCTGACCCCAAAGTTTGACATTTCAAACAATCATTTTATTTTGTTATCATAATATTTTAGAACAGTAATTTGGAAAAAGTGTGGTTAGATATTTTGCATCATTTATGCGATGATAGATTTGAGATCCAAAATATCCATGCAGAATGTGCAGCCCTTAACGAAGAGTTAAAATTGAGCTGACCCCGGTGCTGTCATAGTGTTGAATGATGTAGTTGCGTGTTGTCCCAATTTCCAAGTCAGAAGAAGGATCATGCTGCTCTGTGGACAAAGTGGAAAGAATTTGTGGCCATTTTTAATCTATGTCAGTAGATTATATCAAATTACCTATTTTTCCAGTTACAACACATTGTAGAAATTCTTTTTAATAAAATATGCTGAAATATGTTATATGTCTAATTAAGAGAATTTATTATGATCCAGAATTACAAATAACTGTATTATCCTCAAAAATTTAGATTTATTTATAGTTTTTAACTTTATTTATTTGAAGGTAAATTTACATTAAATAGGTTTGAGATTGGAAAGATTTATGTCATGTATTTATTAGCAAGTACATTCCTGTACATATGGTAATATTCTGGTCAATTATACATGCTTATAATTAGTGACCAAACACTTAAAATATAAATGGAAAATTTTGTTTACTATAAAATCATTAAAATATCTCAGAATGTGTTAAACCTTCAGTGACTCAAGTCATTATGAAATTGTATATTTTGAAGCACAAAACAACCTTAGAATTCTGCTACTAAAAGACAGTTAATAACTACTTGATTTTAAAATTTGTAAACATAGTTATAAGAGTGTGCTATCTCCCCCAAAGACTTACATATTAAATTAAATAAATATAATTACCAAAGATAATACATTTATTACAAAATTATTATGGTCATTCATACATAATTACCTGAGAAATGCTATGCACCAAGAATTTGGATGTATATTCTAAATACATTTTCCATCTAATTATATTATTCTAAGGGATAGAAAATATCTTTCTCTTTTATTAGGTGGCATTTAACAAGGTAAATACTAGTTTAATATTGCTTCTAGGAAATAAATTGTTCCCAAAACATGTACAATCTGTTTCTTTAATGGGAAAGAAAATGAATTTCACCTTTTGATGACAAAAATATATATACACACACATATAAATATAGTGTACTCTACACACATACTGTACTGTATGTATAACCTAATAATGCTTTGCAACTATTTTTTAATCTTTTTTTGTACTATTTTTCCATTTCTATTTCTGAAAAAAATTTATAATAACAATAACAAATAGTCAAAAATAATTAAATAATTGTAGAAAATGGAGACGGAATTTACCACTAAAAATGATGATCTAGACTACAGTGTCAAAAAAGAAAAGAAAAACACAAAATTCAAGGTACACATTATGGTATATGTAAAGAACTGAAGGAAAATAAAAAGTATACCTTGTATACTCTCTCATGGTCACAAAGAAATGCTGAAGCTTCTATTGATGCTTAATAACTGAGACTGTAGGAATTGTACCAGTACATGTCCAGTTATGTACTGCAAAATTACAGGGTGAAACTTGTCTTCTTTGAAAGTATATTGGCTGTAGTATAATGTTACTGTAATATATGGTTTTCCTTTTTAATGTCTACTCTATTTCTTTCAGCTATAAATACTGATTGAATACTAATACATGTTACATGCTAGAACTCTTTCATTATCAAGTCATTTATTTCCTCAATTTTTTATTTTATTGCTTGTTGTGCCTAAATGGAATATTTGCTGAGAGATGGAAGAAAAATAATAAATGTAGAATAATGACTTAGAACAGTCTTATGTTTATTTATCTATAGAGTCAGTTATTCATAATTATCAACTAGAAATAAGAGAATCCAGGAGAGGATGATGGGACTGGTGGGGGGGTAGTACATTCATCAGTGGATTAGGGACTGATATTCATAGCAGAGGTGCTATTAGGAAGTGGCACCCCATTGGAGGTGGACACTTTTAGAAAATACACGTGTGGTTCTCTTCCCTTTGTTCTGCTTCCAGTGGCCACAAAGTGAGGAGCTCTGCTCCACCAGGAGGTTGTCTTATACCTCAGCACCACGGCAGTGGAAACAGCTCAACATTGATGAAAATCTCAGAAACCATGACCCAAATAACTGTTCTCTTAAGTTACTAAGGTCAGAGACTTCATCCCAGCAACAGGAATGCTGACCAATACACACATGTGAACACTTCACCATTCCAAGATTGTTAAGAACAGGTGTATATGCATGATGGTATACATATTGGGCACAATAATATGTTTTTTGAAAAAAAAGTCATACATATCTTCAAAAGTAAAAAAGATTTAATTATACAATTTATCATGAGAAAATTCCTTTGTATGCCCTTTCCTATTTTTTGTTTCTTATTGTTTTAAAAGTTCTTTATATGTGAAGTTTCAAAAATTAGCTGAATTGTCACTTGCAAATATTTTTACTGTTTGTAATTTTAATGTTTAATTTACTTCCATGTGTTTAAAATTTTACATAGAGGTAATTTGAATTATTATAAAAGACATTAGCTTGCTCCTTTATTCCATAAGACTTTGGTATTATTTCTTCAGGTAACTAGGAAGACAGGTACATCCTAGAACAAAACTAGATCCACAAGTGTTAAGCTAAGAATTTAATGCTTCTAGATCCCAGTAAAGTCAGAGGGCAATTGTCAATTACCAACTTACTTCAATTTTTGATTTATTGATAACTGACAGAATGGAGTTTGTAATTTAAACTTTATTTGCCCCACTCTCCTTCTTTCTATTAGTACTTCTTCAATACTATATATATATATATATATATATATATATATATATATATATATACATAAATGTACAGGCTTATATATATCCACTCTTCATTCGGACATCAAAGAATTATGGTACTGTGTGATAATGAATTGTGGCTGGCTGCTCTGCAATAAATTGCAGATGACATTATCCTTATAAAATTTTCTATTCCATCTCTACCCTTAATGAAATACTTGAATCTAGGTCAGACTTTTAGCCTCTGAATAGCTACTTATAGCTATGAAAAAGAGTCTTTAGTTTTTGGTCACTAAAACTTGCAAAATGTTTCACATTATATTAACTTATAGGACCTAGCTTATCAGACTGAAACACAAATACAGTTCTCCTTTCATACTTCTATTTATTCATCTTACTCACACTGTGTGCTTTTATTAGCAATTCACATACTGTAAATTTGTTCCCAACTACTGAAGTTTTCTGAGATTACAATAGATAGATCCAATTTTAATTTCTGAACTGAGAGAACAAAATTTTATCAATTTATTTAGTCCTGACAGCTAAGTGTTCTCCTTTTTATGGTGATGTTATTTTGTTGTTGTTGAAAATTGATCCCTTTGTATTTCAAATTTACCTATGATTTTTGATTTTCCTCTATTTTTCTCAGGTCATAAAGACTCCTAAGTTATTAACTCTTAGTTCTAAATTCTTTATGCTCAGCATATATTCATAAAACACAAATTCAACCACTATATCCATGTGATTTTACCTGTATTGTTGAGGAACAAGTCATTGAAATCAGAATAGACAAATATTCTTTCGGTATGCCTTGTTTCGGATGTCTTTCTGTCTCTCTCGCTCTCTCCTCCTGTCATCAGAGTTTGTAGTAATGGCATAAAAGCTCATAAAGAATTAATCTTCACCATTTCATTGGTAACTTTTGGTCATGAAAAATTTTTCTCTCAGTGAACAACACTGTATGGGACGTATTGTCTATACAGAGGTAAATGGTTCATATATACATATGTGTAGTATCTAGACACGGGCACAAAGCAAGCTTTAGAAAAGCAGAAATACCAGAAAAAAGATAAAAGAAGCACTCGACAATCCAGGTAATTTCTGATTGCAAATAAAAACTTACTCCAGATATTTCTGATTGTCAAAATATAGAATTAACTCTCATTACTTAACATAAATATCTTAAATTATCTAATTGGGAAATAGATGAGAGATAAATGGACTCATAAAACACAGCTTTAAAATAACTTTCTATCGTGCACACAAGAAATCATGATATTTATAAAACCTGGAAAATGTTATCTTTAGAGTGGTAGAGGAAATTTACTCTATAAAGAGGATCAGAAATCATCTGAAATCTGGGATCTGGGAATGTATTTTTTTGTATACAGGTTATGAAAACAAGAGAATTTAGCTTGTTATTATATTAAATGAAATTTTAAAGTATTATTCATGTATAAATTTAAAGTTAATTATTAAAGAAAATAAAAAATTGATTATGTTTGAATGCATATCTATTTAAAATGTTTATTATCTGACAAAGATGTGAAGCATACACTCAATGGAAATTTTACACATTTATACCAAAAATATAATGAACTGTCCATTAAAAGACAAAACCATCAATAAATTGATGTCAGTTGTCAGATATAACAGCTGAAAATAGTTCAGTTACATATTCTGGCACCAAATTTGATCTATACTTTAAAATTATTCTCATTATGAAATTTCTTAACTACCAAACTAAATGTGTCAGAGTGTCAGCAAAGACAGTGACACATTTTTGACAAAGTTGGTAAATTCATGATTGGCACCATTTTGATCAAAATAATTCATTTGTTACTGAAAATCCATTATAGAGTATACTTTGATGATCGAAGAATAGAATAAATTTATCTGCTTTTCCCTTTCATAGTTATTACAATGAAATTAGATTTTCATGACTCTTCACCCCGTGAATACAAACATTTTACACACAAATTTGTATGCTGTATTTGCAGGGTCTAGAAGTATTAAACTGATTTTGCATTTCTCATGCCCTAACATGTCACAGGCATAATATATATTTATAGAAAAAAATACTTATTTAATTGGTTTAGGTTCTTTTTTGAAATATGATGTAATTTATGTCATATGCTTTTGGAAATGAAAAATATTATGCATTATTTATTCATTAAATTAGGCCCAATAAAACATTTTTTAATATTTTAAAATATCAAGTTTTTTTTCTCATTTTTATCAAAATAAATAAATTGTTGTACACAAATTTATATCTTTTAAGAAGTAATTTTAATCATTTGATGTTTCACTTGATGTGTGTATTATCATTATATGGTTAATATTTTTTGACAACTGCTTGATGTTTAATGTAAGATAAACATTTATATGCTTCTGGCAGCAGTGACTATATTTTAAAAAAAAATTGGCATTTGTTTCCATTTAAATCTTTTATTTCTTTGTATATTTCCTATTTTGATATTGTTAATAGGTTTTGCATATGTTATTAAGCATAGTGTTAGGTATACTGAAATAGTCAATATTCATTTGCGAATTTTATTGGGAGTGCTTTATCATAAATAACTCATGTGACCATTCTTGAAATTTTATTGTGATACAGTATTTGAGACCACCCTAGAGGTCCTGAATCAAGGCCAGCATTTTGTTGTAGCTGCTGATTTCAAACAGGAGCCTGAAAAGAAGTGTTTCTAGGGTCTGTTGGCCATTTCACAGCTTTGGAAAAGCAATGGCCAATTTAGCTTTAGAGCTTAATGTGGGCCTGGAGGAGAAGCCACATCCGGAGACTCCCTCCCTTGGCCCTTGGGGGAGTGTTAGTAAACTGACCTGCGCCCCTCCACTACTCTAGGAACCACCGATAGGAGGAACCTAGGTGCCCAGTCCAATCCACTACACCCAGGGACTGGCAGCCAGTGCAGGAAATGCACAAACACTGTTTGGTTTGGTTTGATTTTAATCTCTTTAAAATAAAAAAAAATGCGTATTTCTTTTTAAAAATTTTAAAAATGAAGTCTGTAAGAAAAAAAGAAAATATGCTGAATTTCATTGGATCTGTGATACTCATTGAATAGATAGTATTTCATAGTGAAATACGGCTGGCATAATACAAGAGTATATTTCTTTAAAGAAATCTTTAAAATGCATGCAAAAATAATTTTTAATATTTTTGTAACCTTCATTGTATTTTATCATAAATGGTGAATGTTAAGCTATACTAATCCATATTTCTCCTCTGACAAATTATCTAAATTTTTTTACTATATAGAAAGTGATGGCTGGTATTGGAGAAACATGGAAGCAGTTAATAGCCAACAGTGTTGTTTATTTTAATATAACTGGATTTAATAATACTCATATGATGTTGGCACAGCAAGATGAGTTTATGTGTAATATTTAGGATTTGACGGAGGAAGCAAAAGTCTCTCTATTCATATTTAGTTGAAAGAAACTTAATACAAGAAATTAGAGTCCTACATATCTATTGCTAACTCCGGTGAAGAAAGATCAGGAAATCAAGAGAACAGCAATTGCTAGAGAGTTTGCACCTGATGGGGTGTTTCCCAGCTCACTATTAAAGAAGAGGAGGTAATTTTTGAAGACTTCTTGCTGGAAGCCATGGCTAGTGACCTTAGCCTTGCTTCTTACTAGAAATATTGACTTCTTTCTTTACTTCTAAATTGTGTGCAATTTTTTGATTGACAGTATTTAACCAGGAAGCATAGAGTAAAAGGGATTTCTGAAAATATGGGTCCAGTCTTTTTCCTGTAATGAAGAGGAAAAGGTATATCAAGTTCATCAAGCACAATACAAAAATTATAGAAGTGATTTCAAATATAATTTTTTACTAGAAAGATTTTGCCTTGTTCTGCTTAAAATAAAATTGCATATTTAAATACATAATAGACACTCATTGCATTAGTACATTTTGAAAAATAATAAACATGTGATATGGTACAGAAACTATTAGATAAATTACATATATGGAGATTTCAAAATTTGTTATAGTTGAATGTAAAATCCTGCCATAATGTTATTAGAGAATTTCACTGTGATGTAGAATGAGTGAACATGTCTTGCTCATTTACTAATATTTTGTGTCCTGCCAGTGCATAAATTAATTTTATTTATATTTAAGCAAAGTAACTATTCTTTTGAGAAACCACACAAATTCACTGATTTTAAAACAGTGAATAAAGTAACTGTATACTTAGTCTTTCTGCTTCATGTCATAGTTCCGAAATGAATAAGTAAACAAAAAGCTTTAAAAAATAAAGAAGTAGCTACATTAAAAATTAGCAAAGAGAAACTTTAAAGAGCAGCTACCATTATGAATGATTCAAAGATGGATAACTGATAATTTCTGATGCAAAAGGGAAGCCAGACTGAAAAACTAGATGTTAAAGAATATAGAATTTACATCAAGAAAAGCCTCAGTATAGAGAAAGTGAGGCAGTCAGGACAGGGAAAGAAAAGACCTAAACTTACTAGATTGGTTGTCACGTTGGAAGTCTTAGAAAGAGAAGAGACCCTCGTGAGGCAGAAACCATCGGTCTGGGCACTGGGTTGAGAAGCACTGAAGTGCCCCACTGACTTTGGTAACACATTCGTTTTTGTGATGCTGGAAGTATGAGGTTTCTGCCTCTTAACATGAGAACTGAAATTTTAAATTTCTGGGCATGGATATCGGCTTTTACTTTTCAAGGGTTATCTGTGATTTTCATATGTAAATGTAGAAAATTGACCATCAGTTTCAACAATTCAAAAGCATATAGCAAGAATTCATAAGAAACAAATCAATTCTATAAGGAACAGAACAAACTAAAAAATTGAATAATGTAAATGCTAGAAAGGGAAAGCAAAAGGCATTGGAAAAAGACACTAAAATAAACATTATTATTCATGAACACATAAGTAGATATTATGCTAAGAAGAAGATATTCTTTAAATTTGAAGTTTTTTTTTTCTAGGTTGTCAATGCAGAAATTCAATTTTTTAAAATTTTAAGTGTAATATTAAACAAATTACATTAGGTATTAAAAAGTTTATTATAAAATAGGTAGGGGTTGTGTTTGATGAAATGCAGTCTGCTTTAAGTTTTCTGAGCATGTTTAGGATAGGGTAGGTGAAACTATGATGGGAATATATAAACATCATTATTTAGTTAGGATATTTCCAACTTATAATATGCTTAACTGCACAAAAAACCTTCATGAGATTAGGAAGATCTGAAAATATATTTAAATGCATATCCATACACATATATAATGAATGTGGGCATAGACATGTATATACACGTACAGCATGTGATCACTTATTTCAATCCAGCAAGAATGAAAAGAACATGTTAAAGTTGTAAGAATGCACTATGAGGTGGGCGAATTAATCTACAAACAAATTACAAAGAAATTCCCTTTATCAATTATTGATAAGGTGATAATGAAATTGTCATAACACTATAGCGGAAAGATAATCTTGAACATAGGCCACTAAAAGGAAAAAATTCCAAAAACTGTCACTGTAGTGAAACAAAATCTTGACATTTTCACAGATACTAGGAAATAATAGAATCTATTATTTGCAATGCATATTTAGTGAAATTATTGAAAGATATTCTCTAGCAAGGGTAGAAAATTAAAAACTGAGAAAGATCTTGAGCATCTTCCCAAATATGTAATTAGAATTGGAAATTCCTTGGAAGCTCATCTGGCATCTCACTAAATAGCATATAATACTTTGACATAGAGCATCCTTATCATCTGCTTTCTGTATTTCTAGCCTTTAAATTTAAATTGAAGTTTTGGGTAGGTAGTAAATGTCACAGGTCTTCTATAAGAAGGACCACAGTGATTTTGCATCTTTGTACTTTTTGGTATACTTTTTAAAAATACCAAATGCAATGTTTAATATTGCAATGATCAGCAGGAAAGTATCATAAGAAATATAAATTATATTTTATATAGTATATTTTTAATATCTGGATAAAAGTCTTCTATGACTAAAGGAAATGCAATGATTCAAAAATTCATTTTATGTACTCTGAAACTTGTCATTAATATATACATGAAGCAGTCATATTTACTGATAATATTAGTATTGAACTGACAACACAAATCATACAAGGGTCAGACATTGTTGTAGTGCTGGGGTGCTCTCAGACCTACTCAGCTTTATGACTTCCTGAAATGTAATTTTGGGTATATTCCTCATGATACTAATTTCATATTTTTCCTCCTGAATATTCACTCAAATATACATCACTCCCCATAATTAATCCAGTTTTCATTATAATTTTATCTTTCATTATTATTATCTTTGTTTAATATCTGCCTTTTTTGCTGCAATAAGTCTCACAGTATACACATTTTGTCTTATTTAGCTCTGCATCCTGCATACTCCCAGTGACTGAAGAAGAGTAGGATTATTCACTCATTGAGTAAGAAGAATGAATGACTAAGGAAAGAAATCTAGAAAGAAGTTTTAATAAATAAACTATTTTTCTTCCTATTTTAAAAATCCATCTGCAACAGACACAATGCTTGACAATTTATTTTTCAAATTAAAATTACAATTGAAAGTTATTGTAATTTTGTTTAATTTAACTATCTCTTACAAATACAAGGTAGAAAAAAATATGATATAGAAAACTACTGTTTCTTATTTTGTAGCAACTGATATTCAGAAAAGTGGATTATTTATTTGTGTATGTATGTGTGTAAATATTTAAGCATGCATGTTTCTATGTGTATGAATATATTTGTATGTAGATATAAATATGTGACTATTCAAAAAGAGTTGAACCCAAATGTCAGTGCTTGGTCTCTTGATTCCTAACACGCATTCTTTCTTTCTGTTGTTGTCTTTGAAATGAAATTTTTATTTTATTTGAACATTGCTTTACTTGTGAAAATGAAAACGTCGCAGAAGTTTGGCCAGGCAGCAGCTGAACTCATGGCAGGAGGGGAACTTCTTAATTACACCGCTGATCTGATCAATTTGAGGCCAGTCGTGGTTAGGTTCAGATGAGCAACTGCTTATGCCATTTTTCAAGGCCATCTGTGTGCTAATATGTGCGGTAATGCCAGGGCCCAGCTAATGGCAATCAGATCACTTGGATAGAATTATTAGCAGAATATGCAAATAAAAAGTTCTTAATTAGCATTCTCAATTTCTTATTCCTTCCTCTATAGCCCTTCAACATCATTGCTATCTGTTAAATATTCACATGCAATTTGTCTAATATGTGTACATATTTTTTTTCTACAACTCTCTGAAATAAATTGTGTTTAGGGATTAATCACAAGAGAATCTTATTTTCTCTAGATTGTGAAGATACTACCACTTGGCAAACACTGAAAAAGCAACTGCTTTTAAACAACATGACATGTGACATAGAATGAATACATTTGATAATGAAAGATTTTGTCATTTACAAGTCATTTAGTAAATTGACAATCTCTAGGAGGGTTTCTGTGATAGCTGCCCTTCAGTGCATCTCCTTCTTTTATGTTAGCAATTAACTTTATTTTGTTAAAATTTAAAGGGAAGAAATCCATCTGTAAGTTTCTAGTGTTCCTATTTATTCTAGCAGGAAAGATTTTGAAACACTTGACTTTTGTGTAACCACAACAGGGATTTATTCTGGCTATTCTTCATAGAGTTACATCCTAGAAAGCAAATATTATGAGAAAAAAATCATCACTGTATTAGAATAAATTCATGCCAGGTGAAATTTATTTCATTCATGTTAAATAGGGACAAGAAAGAATCTGACACACTATTTGCAAGACGAGATGATAAACCATATTAATCCCATTGGCAAATATATTACATATAGGCTCATCATAATTAGATTGATTTTATAATGAAGGGTTTATCATTTTAATGTATTTTTCAAAGATCAAATTATTTTTAACTGTGTCATACTGTTGTTGTATCAGCTATTTCATAAAATTACATTATTGCTGCAAGCCAAATTTGGTCCTTGTTGTTTTTAGCAGTGAAAGAGACATTTAGCAAATAGCATTGACTAAAATTGAAGAAAATAACCTAGTCAGGAGAAAACATTTTATGGGGAAATTATTTACAAATGCTTTGCAAATATATGGCCTTTCTCTAATTTCAGTAATCTTGTACATTCAGAAAGTACTTGTTATGAGTAACATTCCAAAGAAGACACTAACATATTATTTATTCTATCTCCCAGCCAACATAAACTCCTCTTACTTTTAATAACTTCACTTGAAAGTGTATTGAAGGACTCTTCTAAATTTTTCTGCTATTAGTGATGGTTTTCAACTGCCACTGTATTAGGTCAGATATATGAATACATTCTTATGTTTAATTTCATCTGCCTTTATTATGTTCTATTTCAGCCATGCTCCAAGAAGCATAATAGTAAAAGAAGATTCTAATAAATTTTATCCTTAAACCAAACTACACCTTTATAAAGTGAATATTTATATTCTAGCATTTTAAACAAATTTTCTCATACTGAATTATCCAAAGATTACTGTTCAGAAGAAAATAAATCAGTATTAATTTGAGAAAAATACTGTAAACATTTTTGGTTGCTTCTTTAAATCAAATGACTATATTATTCTTCATTCAAATCTGTTTTTGTGGATTACAAATATTTTCTTTCTTCTATAACATAAATCCATGCAAATTATTTTTTAAAAATTTCTGGAAAATTAATAGGATTGGGAACCTATAGAATTCATCTCATAATTGTAAAAATAAGACGTTAAGAAATAATGAACATACTCAAATGTTAACATAATAAAAAGCAATAAGCTATCCTATGCAATGATGTTTTCATAAAAATCTCAAAATATGAATTCACTTATTTTATAATCACAGAAATTAAGAAACCATACTGTAATTTTAAGATTCCAAGGCTGTACTGAACAGAACCCTAAATTACATTCTTATGGTAAAACCAGGGAGAAAATACCCACAGAAAGGCAAGAAGCAAGAAACAAGCAAGTTTGTTCTACCAGCTAGACAATGTAGTCAGCACTTCACCATGACACACATTCCCTGGCATTTTGTTCTCCCAAGTTTTATACCTTTTTAGTAACCGTGGTAACCTTGTCACCTTACTTGGAATTTGCCAACTTCTCAGATACCTTACCAACAGTATCACAGTACTTGAAGTCTCACAGTAGTGTTACAGGACATTCCTGAACACGTGGTCCTGAGTCAACCAGGATGCAAGATGTGTGCTAAGACTGTTCCTCTTTTTAATGGTTTTGTCATTACCAAGGAGGGAGATTCTCAGGAATTTGGACACAGTTCAGCTAAAGGGTAACTACAAACTACAATGGAGTCCAAGAGACAAGATGGAGTCTCAATTACCCTCACAATGTAATTAAACAACTACATTTAAAAAATCTTGTAATTTTTTATTTCCATTAATCAAATAAAAGTTATGTGTACAATGAAGACACTGAATAAATTTTCTTTTACTTTGAAAACCCGTGATCTAATTTGAAAACCTTGATACATATTGCTCTAGAAATAAGAATATGAGTGATTTTATGCTTATTCTAATAACTAAGTTTCATTTTGAACATTGTCTGAACTTCTAAAACAGTCAAGCAAAAAGTCATACTAAAAGACTTGTTCATTATGCATTGTATAATTGTATATGTGTATAAAGAAAACTTAAATCATATAGTATTTGCTGAAGCTTGTAATTAGTATGCATCTGTAAGCCCATAGTTAGGTCTTTGTAGCAACAATCTTTTATTTTTGATTTGCCATGTGTTAGGACTCTATGTTATGTAAGAGTTCGATAAACACATGGTAAATAGATGAAAGTAAAAATAAGCATAAATAATTTATAATTAATTGAATCAAATCTACTGATAAGTTTGTGCTTTTTATATATCTACTAGTTGGATTAAAAGGCTGTAATTTCTTAAAGTAGAATAGTTTTCTGTGAAATGACAGAAATTATTTTCCAATAACTTTCAGAGCTTGTAATCTTTACATTACAGGTTTATTTCACTAAGAAATATTTTCAGTCTACAACTCTCAGAAAAATGCCATTAAGAAAATTGAGATCAATCTGTAGTATTTGAATTTTTTTTCTCCCAAATAAGACAATGCTCATCATTAAGAATTAACTCATAAAAACTGAAGAGAAAAACATTACAAGCAGCAAATATAACTTTGTTTTCAAGCTTGTTTTCTAGTTAATAAATTTGTGCATTGGACTGTTTGAATCTTTCATCAACAATATTATATTATTGACTATGACAAATGGGTTTAGGAACAAAATAGAGACCATGAACATAGCATATGCTTGTAAACACACATCAGTAAGAGAATTCATTTCCATAGTAAACATCACATTGTCAGCTCCCTTACTCATCCTCACATGGGTTCTATATGCTATTTTGAGATTCAGCGGAAAGATATAACTTATATTTGTTTCATTCATATGTTTGACTCTCATAAAAGTCCATTCTGATCTATTATCTTTTCTTAATTTATGCTCTGCATAGTTGTAATAGGTGTGATATATTTACATTATGAAATATTTTTTACACTTTGGTTTCAAATCTTAGTTGATTGCTATTTTTCCAGTAAACTTATTCGCAGTTTCTTAAGGAACCTTTACTCAGAAACTCTACTGAATATGAAAGAACTATTTTTTTTTTTTGTACCAGGAATTGAACTCATGACCTTGCACTGGCCAGGCAGATGCTTAAGCCACTGAGTTAAATCCCTGGCCCACAAAAGAGCTATTTAGCTTATTACTATTCACTTAATATAAACTATTTTATATTGAGCTGCATTATTTGTAATCTAATAAGGAAAAATATTTTTTGCTTCTGCAAAAGAAAATGTACAGAGAGGCTAAGTAATTATTTGTTGATCTTATGCAAAAATTCTCTGACTTAATACTTTGAAAATTTCAATACTGAATAACATTATAAAGAGTTAATCATACAAATGGTAGATAATTTCTATTCTTCTAGCCAACTCAGATGACATTCATTCATTTGGTGACTATACAAATATTTGCCATATTTGTATGGCTATAAAACTTTTGATTAGTAAAAACAGAGGAGTCTTAATATTTATACATTTAATTTAATTTAATAAAATTAAATATAAACTATAGAAATATGACATAAACTATTAAGTTACATTCTATAAGATACATACTAACACTTCATAAATATTAAGTCCTAGATTTTGCCAATTAAAAAGTCCACTGTGCTAGTTGGAATGAGTGAATTACTCATTCAGATTTTGAGTACACTATTAGAGAGCCACTGCACTTACGTGAAGAGTGTATCTACTGCTTCACGGTTCAATACATTTGATGTTACACTTTTCTCTAGTTAAGAAAAATTACATTTATGAAGCTGCAGAACTACAAGAATGTTCAAATTTTAGCAACTTAATTAAATTTGTATCTTCATATAAGTTAACAAAGGACTGTGTTTCAGTTTGTTACACGTACAGAGGATTTGGCCCAGGGGATAATAGGCTAACTTGATTCCACAGACTATCAGTATGAGAAACATTACAGTTTCTTCTCAAAATAGAAAGTTCTTGGGGAACTTTTCCAGGAACAATAAACCAAAATCTATATGCGAGAGTTTAGGTATGTATATTTTAGTAAGCTCATGGTATCTATGTATGCTATAATTGTTTAATTTCTCCAGGTTATAGTTGCATTTTTTACATTCTTTCAGTTAGCAAGTATATGTGCTAGCAAAGAGATATGTGGGTGTTCATTCACATAAAAGTAATTTAAGTAATGATTATATTCAATACTTAGAAATGGAACACTTGGTATGCATTACATTCTGCATAAATTATTTTAAATGCCCATAGAAATCTCCAAGAGATTAAAACGGAAGCTAATCAAGTTGAGGGATACAGAAATGACAGTAGAAATCAAGAGCAAGACCCATGTGTGTGGCTGACAATTATTTGCTTTTCCTGCAATATTACACTGATCTGGATATTTGTGAAAGAGAATATTAAAGATTTGAAAATTTTGCTGAATGGTCTATCTCAGTGATAGTGAACTTTTATACATCAAGTGCCAAACTACAACCCAAAAGAACTTTCAGTATTTTTTAAAAAGTGCCAACATGGCAATGAAACCCAAATAGTGAGGTTTTACGTTAGAGAAAAATAACTCTATGTTAACATATTTTGTTTTAAGGACACAGTAACACACATACCATAGGTTCTCTACCATTGATCTACCTTGTTTTCCGCATCTCTTCTTAAACCTTTTCTATCAGCTCTCTAATATGCAAAGTCCAATAGAAGGCACTGCAACTAATTTTCTACTTGGATTACACAATAAAAAGTATAAGTAGGAAAGTGTAGCCCAGGAGACTCAAGTGTACATTTGTTTCCTAGTTGTCTTCTTGTTGGACACATGTGGCTATTTTCTTTTATGTATCCCCTGGTTCTTTCAGAAACCCTCTGTCGACTAAGGTTTCTGATATTATCTCCTTCATTGTAACTATAGTTTTGGGTTAGAAATTAACTCAAACTGCTCTAAATAAGAATTTTTCCACCAAGAACTCATGAAGTTATTAAAATGTGATAACTAATTTATATAAGATTGAATAAGATATTAATTTATTGCACATTCCAAATCCTTAATGTAAAATTAAAGATTCAAATATTCTGTCTCTCAAGGCCTTAAAGTAAATTCCACTTCTTTCTCAAACCTACTTAAAGACTTCTAGCGATGCTATTTAAAAAAATCTTATTTATGTATCTTTTTAATCTCAGTTATATAATTTCCAATGTTACTATATAAAACCGTCGTATAGCAGTATGGATTTTTTTTTTTTGACTAAGGGTACCAGGGATTGAACTTATGACCTCACTCTTGCCAGGCAGTCATTTATGCCACTGAACTAAATCCCCTGCCCCTAGAATAGATTTTTAATAAGGAGAAACCAAAGTAAGATTAGATATGCACAATATTTATTGGAGAATGCAAAATGAAAGGGGAAAGACAAGTAGAAAAGCAGAGAGGAATCTCTGCATTATTCTATTATTCTGGGCGTAACATGATAACAAATTAAGATTTTGGAGGGCTAGTATTTTAACTAAATGAGAAATATTAGATGGAATCGAATATGGGTTGACTGATGGCATCAATGTATGCAAACCTATTCACATTTTAAGGTGGCAGAATACAAGTCCTTTAGATATATTATCAAATAGTTGATCTCATTAGTGTTATTAACATTGCATTTGTTAAACATAGAATCATATTTGTACTGAAAGAAAACAAAGTACAAAATCAAAGAAATAATTGTAAATTGAGTCCCAGTAAATAACTTTGAAATAGAATAACAGGATCGCCAAGACAGTGTTCTGATCTGAGTTTGATCATAGTTAGGTGTGTGGTAGGGTACACTCAGAAGACCACTGGGAGTTGCTCATTTGGTTTGAAAATGTGGAGGAGTAAAGAACAGAGAGTGAATAAAGAGGTAAAGTTAGAGTGGGACTGAGAAATTTTAATTAATTACTCTAAAAGTCTTTCTATATTAAATGTTTATACAATAGCTAAAGAGTGATATTCCCAACAGCATTATCTCTCTCCAGACCATATGATGGGACTCATACAGTAATCATCCTCACTACCAGACACAACAATAGGTAAGTGTTGGAGACTATAAACCAGATGAAATTAAGAATTGGAAGGAAAATTAAAGAACCTTCTTGGATATACAAGCATGCATGAAAACGGCAGTGCATGCTGCCATGAGATTATTGAATATGTTAAAAGTATATTTGTTCCTTTTCTATATGAAACAACACTACATAAACAATTATGTGTTGACTTTTTGAAGGAAATACGTGCCTGACAATTATAACTATTCCACCTCTCATTCCTACTTCTTGGGATAAGATGCTGCATTAGGATAATATTTCTTGAAGAATTTTTTTCTATATTAACAAAATTATTTAGTAGAAATTAAACATAATTCTTCATGTATGCTATAATTTTTCATTAATGTTCAAGAAATAATTTATCTGGAAAAAGATTGATGTCAATTTAGAAAAGCAACTTTAAAACCAAGCTCTCAATGTATTATTGCACATTCTGAACTGTGTAAGTGCAACAATGTCAATAATGCAAGTTAAGCAGAGAATATGATCCACCCCAAACCCAGACAGATACTAAAACAAACTCCTTTATCACAGAATTTATTGAGGAATTATCAAATTCCTAACAAAGATTAACAAAGTGAAATTATTGGGGTGTTTTAAAAATTGTTTTTAATTTTAAACAAAATATCATTTTTGGACTATCACAAGTTGACATTTCTAAGGCACACATTGTTTAACCAGTTTTTTCTGTTCTTCCCATTGACAAACCACTCTTTTTTCTATTTAAAAATTTATCTGCCACTTAAAGATTTAAAATACTGCTTGTTTGAAATATTTTCAATCACTGTATATAATTCTAAAACTTAGGGTGCTGAGCTAACCAGTAACAATCCTGCCGCCCTGGTAAGTGACTGTGGTCTGGCAAGCCGCGGCCACCCCAGGGCAGGGAAACAAAAAGTAACAGCATTTCCTGAGATCAGCGCCATGTTGGAACTTAGGGTGCTGAGCCAACCAGTAACCAGCCTGCTGCCTACCGGGGTGCGGGCTTAGAATCAAACATACCCCCCCCACTAACAATCAGGATCCAGGGATCTGGGTATCTCTTGGGAGGTGACCATATGTGGTACAGCAAGTGGGGAGGGTTTCCTTCTACTATCTCTGAAGGCAGATATTTTTATCGCTGTTTTGCTTTGTCCTGATTAACGATGTTTCTATATTCAATATTCTGTTTGATGTGTTCTATAATGTTGTGTATTTCTTTTGATTTTGCTGTACCTATTAGAAGAACAACTATTTTGAAGATAACGAGATATACAATAGTGCCTATTACTGTTGTCCTGGTGATCTGCTGTGATGTTCTGTGCCAATTTCACTATGCTCTCTGAATTGGCTTTATTCCATCCTATTTTATTGTATATTACTATCTCCAAGTTAATGAAAATTAAATAAAATAAAAAAATAGAACATGAGATAAAATTAACTGTACATTGTGCCAAATAATTTACATGTTGAACTTAAAGCATCCAAAGTAAAAGTACATCAAAATAAATGTGTAGCAAATATCAAGAACATTTTGTTTGAGATATACATATTTAAAAAAGATAAGCTCATATTTGAAACATTGATTATTCTTTATTTAGAAAAAAGCTCCAGAAAATATATCTTCAAAAGAAATAAGAGCTATGTTTTATTACCTAGAAAATATGGCAAATTTCTCTTAATAGGAAAGAATGTTTCTTTCTGATTGGTACTTAACCTGTTGAAGAAGATTCAAATTTGTAAATGATTCTGTGATAATAAATACACTACCTTATTGAATTTTGGATTACTCATACAACGTTACATAGAAAGAAAGATGATGTCTCTGATTGATTGTTATTCTGTTCTGTCTCTCTCTCTCTCTCTCTCTCTCTCTCTCTCTCTCTCCCCCTCTCCTCTGTCTCAACATACACGTGTGTACACAGGTATCTCTGTTGGTAACTTTTGTGACTTGCATTGTGAAGTAAAGATTGTTTGGGACAAAGATAAAAGTAAAATTTGTGATGTATCTACACTAAAAATATTCTCATTATTTTAAATGTAATGGATGGAGATAGTTTAAGTAGAATAAATACAATATATTTAAGAAGACTTGTGCAGTATACTAGGATCCTTGCCTAACATATGAACTTATTCTTACATTTAACAGCGTAAACCTAAGTACAGATTCACTATAGTTATTGAAGTAAATGTTCATTATGTCATAGTATTTGGAATAATGTGAATACTTACAGGAAGAGAGTTTCTTTAAATGTTGTAAATCATAACTTTAGGGTCTTTTTATTGAATCTAAACTTTTACTGATTTGTTATTTGACATTTCCTTGTTTACAATATGGTTTGAAGAAATTTGACACTGAATTGTGAAATATAAAAGGTAAATGATAAGAAAACATTTATGATAACCTATACTATGTTTTCTTTAAAGCTTTTTTTGTGGAATTGGAAAAAAAATAAGGAAAAAATTTAAGTCATTTAATTCTTATGGTATACTTTTAAAAATATTTTAATAAAACTATTCATGAGAATATATTCTGTATGACTACAATACTTGACATGAGAATCACAGCAGAAAATAAGTATTTAAAAAAACCTAAGCCAACGTTTATTTAAAATTCTGTTCTTTTCATTTAAAAATAGTGTGCATGTGTATTTGCTTACAATTGGGTAAATACTTACACATGACTGAATCACCCTATTGAACTGCTGTGCTTATGTCTATATATTAGCACAGAATTTTGGTTTGAGAATTTATCAACTCTAAAATTTGAATGTTTTATATTAGGTTTATGTAATAGTATCTTTAAGCATATATTGGCTAAAGTAATCTACAAATCGACAGCAGAGGGCACTCATTTCCTACTCTGTAGAAAAACTGAACTGATGTACATTTTTCCGTACCTGCCTATGGCATCCTCAGTTAGTTATGCAGAGAAAGGAGGTGAAGTATGCTTTGTGCTCCAAAAAACACAAGGAAGGACACCCAATCAGAAAAATCGGTAGTGGATTCGAGTACAAAATAAAGTAATATCATATACTAGAACAGATTTTAAAGAATATACATACACATAATCCATCATCAATCTACTATTATCTGTTTACCTACTTATGTATCTGTATACACGTGTTTGTGATCATTTATTGTTTGAGTGTCAATCATTTTAACTACATTTATATCTTTGGAACTAAAATTACATTTATTGAATATCTTGTGTGCCATATTATTGATAACAATTTTTGCAATTTTATAACAGAGTTAAACAAAAATAACATTTCATGTTAGTAGTTTTCTATTGTACTCAGACCTCCTCGTGTGTATGTGTGCATGTGTCCAGAGAAGGAAAAATTGAAAGAATTGGAAAGATAGCATTTTCAATATATATATTATTATGGCTCTTTCTTTAAAACATATTCAAAAGAAAGCAAAAGAGACTTTAATACAAATAGTGAATTTTCAGTAAATCACTGAAGATTTTTTCGTTAGTATACAATTCAGTAAAAATTTGTATATCAGTTTTATTTTTCAAAAACTTTTTTTGTTTTATGTCAGGTCTCATATTCACTTTTCTAATGAAGTATGTAAGTATACAGTTAATAATTTGACAACCACATATCTCACTTTATGTACATGAAATCAGTCCTAGAATTTTTGAATTTGCTCTGCTTTCTTTGCAATAAAATTGGTCTGTAATTATTGAGGATAGATAATATTATTTTACCAAATATTCAACAATAATGACATATATTCATTAGATGCCAGAATAATATGTTAAGTAGGAAATGATGAATCAGAGCATTTAACGTTCTTTGCTTGCCTGAAAAGTTCACATGGCAGACTACATCAGCATGCCAAATTGTGACCATCGTTTTTGTCAAATTCAGTAGCAATGAACAAGTTGCTCTTTTATATTCTTGTCTATGTTTCATTCATGTCAATTTATTTTTAGTTAAGAAATAAAACAGTATTGGTTAGGGACATATATAATCTGTAATTAGACATATAATTTTGAGCTCTTCTCCTGCAAATTTAATATTTTAGGACTTAAAGGTGTTCCAATTAAAAATGAATGTTATTAGCACTATATTTAATGTTAAATATGTTGATAATGATTAAATTAATGCAAAGATATCAACAAAACTTCCATAATACATTTAAATGAAAATTTCCTGAACATATAAAGTTTAATTTTAAATTTTCTCTTCAAATTGAGCTCTATGTGAAAGAGGAGCAAAATATAGACAAATTTAAATAGAACTTTGCTGGGTAAATATTTATTTAATATTTCTGCCAAGATTCTCTTATATTCATTTCCACTAATTTCTTGGTACAAGATATATTTCAATTTTTTAATTTAGCATTTAATAAAATTTATGATCACTGAGTGATGTATTATATTTTTTAAAACAGTAACAACTGTTACGCTTTCTTTTTGTTTAAAGTAATAATGAATAAATAATTTTGAGTTTTCAAACAGATTTTAACACAAATATTTTAAGCACATAGTTTAATTACATGTTTATTTTATTACATTAATATGCTCAATGAAATTTGAGGATAAGTCAATCAAAACCGCATCAGAAACATTTTAAAAGAGCAAATAATAGGAAGACACTGATAAATCAACAAAAAACACTGGTGTTTATATTTTAGCATTTTAAACTTGTTATTGGAAATAGCGTAGATATTTCAACCATGACTCCTTTCAGACATAAATGTTCTTCTCTTAATAAAAACAAATTAATTCATGTTTATTAAAGTTAGAAATATCACATTAGTAATACAAAACCCTTAAAATAACTAACTTAAAAGTAAGTTCTTCTTAAAATTGTTTGATATGTGCATTGTTATTTATCATAAATAAACAAAAAAGTGAAAATGACACGTTAACCTAAATTTTCAGCAAATTTAGTTTTATTCTTATTATTGTCCTATAGAAAAAAAGCTTTCTGAACACTAGAATCTAGACACAAATTTACATTCTTAATGTAAAAATTCTTGTTAGTAATAAAAGATGCAAGCAAAATGGGTATTTTCTTTAACGATTTTAATCATTGTAGTTTTCAAAATGGGCAAATTTTATCAGTGTATTCTTGAATGTACATTTTCTGTAGAGGTCTTTTTATAGTTCTTTAACTGTATGCAATTGTGTTTCCTATTTTTTAACAAACATTTTAAATGCACGATATTTAAATTCCTCAAACAGTGCCAATAATGTGAAATATTAATTAGTGGTAGTAATATTGATGATGTACTCATATTGTACTTCAAGGATATTTCCATTTTCCTTGAGCTACTCTTTTGCCTTTTACTTTCACATGTTATGTAAAAGAAGCTGAATTTAATCATGTAGGTTTTGGGAATAATTTTTCATGCAAAATGACAGTCAATTCAAATGTCAGTAGTGTTACAAATCAATGCAGATGGCTACATGATTGATCCTTTTATTGCAATCAGTATAGATTTTGAACAAAGCATTAGCTGTGCTGCAATCTATTCATTCTCAGAAGCAGCATCTTTTTCCTAGAGTCTACCTTTAGAAAGAGAGGTGTTGGACTGAATACAAATTCACAAAAAGTCATTTAATCAATAAAGCAGAAGGTGATGAATGACAAGCAAACCTCCTGTGTGGACAACAGCAAGCCAACTGCTCTTTATGATAGTGAAAGTGATACGTAACTTTGCAAGCTTTAAATTAAATACAGTTGTGGCTCAGAATGATGTCACTTATTAGTTAATTAGCATTTATTATCAAAGCCAAAATGAAGATAGTCAATTTTGCTAACAGCTAAGAATGAAAGATATTAGGGTAATAGATATAGTTGGTTAATAGTCTGTTTAGCTCTATAGGTTTCCCTGTTTAATAGCATAATCATAATTGAAAATTCAGTCACATTGAATTCATTTTTTTCTCTTACCTTTCCCATTCAATTAATCTGTCACCAGAGATTCCACTGTCTTCACCATCACCCCCTGAAATTCATTGCACATTTTTCATATTAAGGCACATTTTCCACAGTATCTCATTTCACGCATCCACATCTATGAGGTAGTTTTTTTTTAAAAAAAAAAAACTAATTCTCATACTCAAATGAGAAAAGTAAATTTTAAAATTACAAAAAAAAAAAAAAAACCCAAAGCTCTGAGGGTAGGCCTATCAGTCTCCCAGACTTACAAATTTTTTTAACACTTACTAATTTTATATAAAGACAGAGAACATGTAGTATTTGATCTTTTATACCTGGACTATTTCATTTTATATGAGACTCCTGTTCTATTCATTTTGCAGCAAATGACAGGATCACATTCCTCTTTATGGCTGAATAATAAGCTATTGTGAATCTATTTCATCTTTTGTGTGTCCATTCATGTATTGATAGGTGATCACATATGATTCCCTCTCTTGGGTGTTGTGAATGGTACTTGCAATAGACACTGGCATTTCCGGTCCTCATATTTTCTTTGATTATATAGCCTGAAGTAATATAGCGAGATCCCATGGTAGATCTAACTTTTAGTTTTCTGAGACAACTCAATTTTTGTTAATGTAACATTTACACCAACAATATATGAGTTTTAACCCTTTTTATAAAACTCCATACCCAGAGGAGGCTGTCACCACTTTTCTCTCCCAATCATCTATGTTTTCCATTTGTTTTTCCTCTACTGAGTCCCATTGTATATCTTAGTTAACACTGTCTATCTTTTGTTTCTCACACCTGTAATTCGTCCTACTAAATATTGTTGGAATTATCTCTGAATATCATAATTTTGCTCAAAAACTACTCTAAGAATTGAACTTCCTTGGTGAATTAAATGCAGATTTTTTTCAGGAGCCAGTTTTAATCAGCTCCATCCTAATCCCACACTATCTACCCTGAGGCTGTATTTATGCTTGTGTACCCAAAATCAAAACACTGAACTCTCTTCATTCTTCACCTATTTTTTTCTCAGCTTCAATATTTTGCTTATTCTAAACTTTTCTTTAAAAATTTATCTTTCACTTTGATTTTTAACAATAGTGAGAATTCAGTTACTATGTCATCCATTAAACATGCCAAAAGTCTCTAAGATGCATATCATGTACATATTCATATGTATAATTGCTATTCCATATGATAGTATATATCTTTATAGTATCCCTATCTTTCATATGTATATGTGGAACTCTTGTATTCTATAGCTAGTCTAATGTTTGTTATTTATTCATTACATATACACTTGAAAAGTATGCAACTGTATAAAAACATTCTCACAAAAACTCTGATTATTCTATTAATTCTAAATATTAGTGATTATTCCTCATCCATAATTTAAATTTGGCATATACTTTTCTTTGTTTCTATATTCCTAGTATATACACACAACAAAATTTTTCTGCTACTATGTTAAATTTTCTTGACCTACAAAAATTTTTCTGTTGCTATGCTAAATTTTTTAATCTAAGAATAAAAAGCATGACTTAGTGAAGTCCTTGGTACTCACAGAATTACATAAAATATCAAACTAATAGTTTATAGTTATTAATTTTTACATGTTTGGGCCAGTGATCCTGGGCTCACTATAAAAAGAAAATTTTTTTACATGTTTAAAATGAAAGATATTAATAAATAAAATAATACTAATAATGTTAACAATTACATGAAATGTTTCTAAGGCATAAATTAATTTTTCATGATTAAGCATACTATCAGAATGATAGTTCAGAATTAATATTTAATTCAAGTATTTTCTTTGTTAAAATATTACAGTTATGCATCTATCTAAATTGGATATAAGTGATAACAAATATTTTTATACTAAACAAATTTAATCAATATGATCTGTAATATTGGAGAGCAAAAGAGAATTTGGAGCTCTGCAATTTGACTTTTTAAATGAAATAACCGCAAAATTTCTCCCATACTATATATTCCAAAACAAAGTTCAAATAATGAGATTTATATTCATTAAGAATGGTAAAAAATGTGTGAAATATTTGGATTTTTGATTTTTGAATCAAAATGTCAAAATGGTCCCAAACTGAATTAACAACCTTTACAAGAAGTGTGTATTTACATTTTTTACTTGAAATGTTAATGCATTAGAAAGCTTGACCAAAATAATTTCTTTTACTGACCTATGAAAGTGAATATTTACTCTTTAAAGCTTAACATGTCATAAAACTTTGACAAACTAATAGGAATTGTCAACTTTTCACTTCATTTGTGGTTATATGAAACAGACTTTTACATGGATAATGCCAACATGTGAATAAATGGATCATGACATTTAAGGTAGACTTCATTTTCAAATAGCAAATCACCAATCAGCACTGTCTAGATCAAATAGAATCTTCTTTGAACAGTGTCTGAAATGTATTCTATAACCACAAAAGGAATGACTATTTGACTTTTAGTTGACTACTAAGTCAACTGTTTGCATTAAACATTATAGTATTATTAGTTTTATATAGTTCTATCAAGAATGAAAATAAAATGTATAACATTGTAGAATTTTATTTATATCAAAGATGTTATTGTTTTAAGTTGTATTATTCTTCCATCGACACTATACAAATCATTACATTTGTTATGTTAGGATTTTTTTTTTTCGAGAAAGGGTCTTGTTACATATTCTACAATGGCCTTACATTCACATACAAACCAGGTTGGGCTCAAACTGGGGCATTTTTCTGCCTCAGCCCCGGGCTACCAAGTGTTGGGATTACACATTTAGAGCTAATTTCCAGATGTTGGATGTTTTGTTCCAGTAACAAGGAATGTAACTAAGACACTCAGGATAAGTATAATAACTGCTTACCTTTATATTGTTTGGGTCTGTAGATAGATATCTATAGTCAGTGGAAACAGTTTTAACAGTTTAGCATATATATGTGTATATATTTTAAAATAATGTTTATTGGTACATAATCTGTGCTAAACTTAGACATACACTGTATATATGTGTATATATATATATTATATGAATGTAGAATTTAGATAGATTAGCTTATTTCATTTGTAACATTTGCATTTGTGACAGAAATTAGTGCTTAATAAATGCTTAAAATATTTATTCATCTTTTAAACCAGTATTCAGTCACATTTTCACCATTGGAAAAATGCTACCTACTGCCTAATTTAGTAAATAAACTTTTACTCAAACACACCCTTGCTCATTCATGTATATACTGACTATGGTTTCCTTCTTGTTAAAGTGGCAATGTTCAGTTATTACAAGAACCATAGCACTACACACAACGCTTAAAATGCTTACTTGACAGGAAAATGCTTGCCAGTTTCTGATGTCAATTGTACTGTGCTATATGACTTGTGAGTTTAAAGCTACATGAAGAAAATAACCACCCAGTATTTATTATTTCAGTGGTTACAAATTATGCAATTGTCTTTCTAAATACTTCTAGCTGTAGTGGTAGGGTAGATCATGACCTCCAAAAATTGTATACATGCTAATCTGCAAAGGCTGTTAATGTTTCCTTACACAGCAAGATAAACTTTGCAAATGTAACTAAAATTCTTAAGATGCAAAATATTATCCTACATTACCTAGATGTTTCCTAAATGTGAAAGATAAAAACAGAAAATAAGAATGAATCACAGCAGATATAATGACAGAAGCAATCAGTAAATGGCATGATGTGAGGATGGAGAAAAAAGACACAAATAAATAAATATAAGGAGACTCTAGATCTTGGGAAAAACAAGAAAACTAAATTCTTTTGGAGACTCAAGAAACAACCAGCCTAATAATGCCTTGACTATACTCCAGTGAAATTGATAGCAGATTTCTGACCTTTAGGATTTTGAAAGGATTACTTTTTGTGGCTTTAAGTTACTAAATTTGTTCCCCTAAGCAGCCAGCTGCTCTGGAGAAACACAGCCTGTGATGATAGCTATCGAGGTGAGATGCAACTGGATGTCTGTGGTGCTTTGGTGTTTCACTGACATTGCAGCTCTAGGGCCAGTGGTCTGATCATAGGTTCAGAGGATAGTGGTACACAGTGTGGCATTTAGAGTTGGGATCTTTTTCTGAGGGTTATAGCTACTTTTGACTCCCTACCATATTGTTTTGTACTCTTAAATTGTTTCCATTGTTTTGTGGGGCTGGGTTTTATTCTCTTTTGTTTTGTTTGATTATGTTAAATATGATGGCATGAGCAGCTATTTCAAAGACAGTATGATATATTATGGTAGCAATTTTGGATTTGCTATTGGCTTGTTTTGAAGTCCTTCACGGCATTCATTGTTTTGTTTATATTGTTTCTATTCTGTGCTGTTCTGTTTGATTTTTACTATGTCTGAAGTTATCTGTAGCTATTTGGAAGAAAACAAAAGGCATTATGGTAACTACTGTAGATTTTGTAATGTTTTAAGTTCTCTGTTACTTCCACTGGTTTGTTTTGATTGGTTTTATTCTGTTTTATTCTCTTTATAATAAAATAAAATAAAATTTAAAAAAGTACTAAAATTGTTATGATGTTACTGCAGCAATAGGACACTAAAATAACCTTAGATTGAGAATGAAGATATTTTTTGACTTGAAGAACACATCTCCCATAATACAATTTTTAAATATTTGGGGAGCACTAACTACTCTGAATAACCTGACAATAGCAATAGACATTATTCCCACAGAAAGCACTCAGCATCTATATATGCATTAACTTTTCCATTCATTTTCCAATTTTAAACTAGTATCCAAGTTTAAAATAGTATCCAAGTTTAAAATAGTATCCAAGTTTAAAATAGTATCCAAGTTTAAAATAAGCCCAAACTTTCGGCTGGGGATGTAGCTCAGTGGTAGAGCCTAGCATGCATAAGGACCTGAGTTCAGTCTCCAGTATAAGAAAAACAGTACTGTCTTATAATATAATGGACTTCCTAGAATTGCAATCACTGTGCACTTCCCTGGATTTATCTGGTTACTATTCTGAAATGAACAATGAATATAGTGCTCTATTTTTTTTAATCATCTTATGGTCCTTCTTTCTGATAGAAAAGAATACACCATGAGAAACTTTACGTTGTCATTCATTTACAAGACTAGGTAGTACCCAGAAGAGTACCTAGCAAATAGTAGATAAATTGTTTTTGACAGAACGAATGAATGAAAAAAAAATGAGCAAATAGTAAAGTGGTTCAAATTCTTTGTACACAGTTTTGAGAATTCTAGAGATTTATAATAAAAAGGAATAAACTGAATCATTTAGTGTTTTATAGAAGTAACTTTCACAAAAGCACAGAGTAGAAAACAGATAAAAAAAAATAAGTGCATAAAATATAGTAGATAGTAAAAAAAAATTAAAACTTGCTCTGAGGTCTGTAGGCATTGCCATCCTGTTTTTCAAAAAAAACCCTTAAAATGGAGATATTTAGTCTATGATAATAAATTTTAATTTTGGAAACTTTAGAATGCTCTCAAAAGATGAAAATTTCCCAAAATCATTGTTTATCGCTATCCTTGGGTAATTTTTAATGAGTAGTGAAATCTGAGAGCACTGATTTAGTGCATGTTTCCTCTACTATCCAATATCTTTTCCTTGTTGGTGACAAGATATGAAAATACTTTCTATATGTTCCTTTATCTTAGAAAAATGTTTCTCAAGTTTAGCCAAGTAGGAAATTTAACTGGGGAAATTATTAAAAACATAACTTCTTGGTAACTACTTGTGAGGACTTTCATTCAGAAGGTCTGAAGTACCACCCAGAAATAAGCACTTTTTGATAAATAGCTGAAGAATGCCCCAGTAAATTTGATAACACTAACCTACTTTGTATGTGCTTAATAATGCAATTGGCTTGAGAAAAATCTAAACATTTTCAATTAAACCTAACATTTCCAGCAATATAATCTTTGGCTTCTTCATAATTGACTGTAGACTTGTTTTAATGTGATACAAATCAACATACATTCATATACACAGCAAGCACACATAGAAATGTGTTTCTCCTCAAATCCTCTTTCTCAAGGACCATATGTATTTAAAAAGACTATTGTTAAACAAAGAAGTTCCCTTCCTGTGAGTCAATGGCGGCCAAGGGGTGGGTGGAGAAACAGGAAGCCAACTTGTCTTTCCCATGAGCTAGCAGTAACTATGGGCCTGGAGAAGAGACAAGAAGTACTCTTCTCACGAGCCAGTGGTAACTGTGGGCTGGGAGGAGAAAAAAGACATGCTTTTCCTGTGAGCTAGTGGCAGCCATGGGCCAGAAGGAGAAACAGGAAGCCAATTTGCACTTTCCATGACCCAGCAGTAACTGTGGGCCAGGAGGACAAACAAGAAGTGCCCTTTCTATGAGCCAGAAGCAGCCACGGGTGAGGAGGAGAACCAGGAAGCCAGTTTGTCCTTCCTGTGAGCCAGGTAGCAAGTGGGTTGGGATATAAGAGTGCTGAGTCATTCCCCCTCCCCCTGCCCCATAAGCAACCAGCTGACTCAGAGGAACACAGACTGAGTTGATAGCAACTGAGGTACAAAAACAACTTAATGCTTGCATTATTTGATTGACTTTGCAGGCCCAAAACTGATAGTCTGAGCATCTATTTAGAGGATAACAATATTCAGTATAGCAACTACAGGAGATTTATTTCTGTCTTGTTTTTGAAACCCAATATTGTTCTCACTGTTTTGCTTCATTCCATTTTATTATTTTATTTTATTCAATATTTTGTTTTGTTTATTTTTATTCTGTTCTGGTTTTTTTTTTAAGGTTACTATGTCTGATGGTATGAGCAACAATTCTAAAGATAAAAAGAGGCATTCTGGTAGCAGTTGTGGATTTCCTACTATCCTTGAAGTCCTGTATCACTTTACTGTTGTGAAGTCCTGTATCACTTTCACTGTTATGCTTTGATTGGTTTTATTATGTTTTAGTTTGTGTGGTTTTACTCCCTTTAAAATAAAAATTTTTAAGAGAGATTATTAGTTTTAAAACTCCTCAGCATGTTACACATGGTGATGACAAAGCTACAGCTTGTAGTTTTAAAAAGTAAAGTTAGTATATAACTTTTAAAGCAGAGAGCACATGAATATTCTTAGCATATGTTAACAATTGTCCATTGCTTTAGTGCTTTGCACATTAAGGAAATTTTTAAAAAATCATGTCAGTAAGTAGTGCCATTCGAATATACAATCTATTTTCTTCTTAATTACCTTCTAAATCTGTTTCTTTTCTTTTCAGCAAATTAAACCTATATTTGTCCACCTTTAATACCTCAGTTGTACAGCTATATGTATGATATTATGGTTTGAATGTGTATTTTGAATCAAAATGTATATGCTGAAATCCTCATCCCAAAAGGAATGGAGTAAGAAGTGAGGTGATTAGATTATGGGAATCTAGGAATGTGACTGTTGATCTTTTAAAAGAAGATCAAAATCACTTTGCTTATTCCAACAATGTGAGAGTTAGAGTAAGATGGCTGTGGATGAGTGAGTAGAATTTCTCCAGACACTGGATCTGCTGACACATTTTTCTCAGATTTCCCAGCATCAGAATGCTAGAAATAAAATTATTTTGCTTGTAAACCTTCCAGTGTATTGTATTTTTTATAGCTACCCAAATACATTAAGGCATATGTAGTAGTTAACAAGTTAAAAGCCAGCAAAAGTGATACCTGTTAGCCTATATTTTTATGAAGGTGAAGCATATATAAATTTGGCAGAAATCATTACCATGTGCAAGTAAATCATTGTTTATCACTAAGTAAAATTTAATTATCCAGCCAAGACATTGCTACTGAAAAATGTCTTAGACCAATATGTGAATACAGAGGTATGTAAAAACCCATATCCTTAACTTTATATATAAATTGTGCATGTACATGATTTTAATATTACATGCATATTATATCAGTATATATTATACACATAATTATATATTATATGCATACTAAGAATTATACTTTTTTAAGTATGGAAAACTTGCAGACTCTTTCCTAAGCTATTTGAAAGACATATTCTTTTATTTCTCTTATAATTGCTTCACATTTAGCTTTCACATTTTATATTAAAATATTTTGCTGTTATATTTTTGTTTCTTTAATAGTGAACATTTTATACACTGTTCTATATATATCACACCACTATTTGATAAAATTGCAAGCATAGGATTTCACTTCATTAATTTCCAATTTTCAGTACTTAATACAAAACCTGTATGTAACTTGTGCATTAAAATGCTTTTGCAATATATAAATTATTGATTCCATATTGCCATTCTTCACTTCTACTATTTATGTAATAAATCTAAGAGCAGTAAGGTATTTATTACTTTGTCTTTCCCGGATCATATTTTGTGAAACAAGTATTAATTACATGCTTTTACAGAACCTATTTCTAGTTATTTTTAGACTTCATTGTAAGGAACCATCTTTGAAAATGCTGTTATTAAATCTATGAAGCACAAATAGTGAAATTCCTTCACTACCATGAAATAAGGAATGAATAATTTTGAAGACACATTACTGATTGTGAATTTATGAAAATCAGTGAAGCAACAGACCCTTTTGTGTTGTCCCCTTAGCAGGCCTCTGAGCAGAGGTTGTGTGGAAACCAACAGGACCTGTGTCCCTCGAGAAAATTGCAGAGCCTCCAGAACACGATCCCTTTCCCTGGTTCCTGAAGACTTCCACCAGGCATTGTTCTCTTTCGGAGTTATTCCCTTTTATTGTATGTATTTTTTTTTTACACACTGTGAAATATTAGGAAGATTTTATTTTGTTCTTCTGCCCAGATTATTCATTCACCAGCATATTATTGATAGTCATATCACATTCAAAAAAGAGTTTTAAATTAATTGTTTGCTGAGATTTAGCACTGATACTTTAAAATAATGTTCAGATCATGTGTCTTTGCTTTCCTGTTCTGTTTTTTTCCTGTTCCTGCCTCTGAAATTCCACACGCTACAGGGTTCTGCCATCTAGATTTGTGCTGAAGGTACAAATCTTCACCACAGGAAGTATTTTCTGTATATTTGAGTAAGAATCTGTGGTCAGAAGGATGGTGCACTGATACTGAAACACAGGCAGTTGGCACACGTGACCCTCAGAATTGGGCTGTAAGAATGGTCAGTGCTTGCATTTTCTGAGATGGATATACACACCTTGGAAACAGCTGCATGGCTTTTCCTAAGCATTCAATGTAATTCTCTTTGTTTTATCCTATACAAATATGTCATTAGATGGATGCCTCAAGTGATTCCTTCTCCGAGAGAATTAATGCAGAAATCGCATCTGTGCACATACTATACAAAGTGATTTTTGATCAATTGAAAGGCCATATGCTATTTGTGATCTGTTGTAATGATCAGAAGAGGCCATGTAAATTTTTCCTCTCATAATTTAATAAAACACAGGAAATTGCCCAACCTTTGGGAGGAAATAAAGCTTTTTTATAAGATGTGTGGAGAGCAGTGCTTATCAAAAATGAACAAGCTGAATGTATAGCAATTTCCTGACAAGCAGCACTCCGAGACATATATATAAGTGTCTTGTCTTTGGAGATTCTGCTTGCCAAAGAAAGGCTAAATTGTCAGTGATTTAATTGCTCCAGGGATTGCAAAGGTGATCTTGTAGTTTGCCTCCAGTGACAGGTGCTATCCCTTTATTATAATTTGAACCCCTGGGTGTTGAAACATTCATGGCTTTTCTATTAGGAAATTTGCATACTCCTCCAGCCATGTTTATTCATAATCCTCTGATGAGTTGCAGACAAGCTCCCGAAGAACTTAAGGCTTTGGCATTTTCATCAGAAATTGCTACCTTCGCACAGAAGCAAAGACTAGGCTCATTTACATATATATTTTAAAAATTCATTAAGTAGCTTTATGGTAGTATTTTAGGCCTTTGCAATAAGTGTGCTGTGAATTGTTGCACATTGTAATGAAATTTTGTCAGCAATTAATATTTAGAGAATATGTATGTAAAGCATGTATTCGAGTGATTTTAAAAGAGTGCACACCAGAGGGCATCCTAGCTTTTATACAAAGCTTTAGAATCTCTTTTTTAAAGTGAGTTTTATTGTTTTTTAAAGTTCTTCACATCACAAGTATGATTGCCTTTCTGCTGTATTTATAAAGCATGTTTAATCCATATTATTTGTCATGTATATTGAATAAACAGGGACAGTACAACTAAATGAAAAAATTGAAGTACCCAATACATTTTAATGACTCATTAGCTTAGATTCCTTTATATTTTTAGTCTCTTTCTGCCATCTTAAGGCAATCACTGATATGTGAACTTGCCATGTCTTTCCACAGGATAACATATGTACAGATTCCTTCTCTCCCTAGATGACTTTCATTTTTTTTTCCTGTTTTGTTTTATAACCTCATTTGTACTTTGGCCATTCAGGGTAACTTCTTTTGCTTGGAAAAGAAGCTCTATTTGTTTGATTTTTTTCAGAAAAAAATGAATTGTGTATTTGAAGGTGAAGGATTCAGACTCAGTCATTCAAGAGCTCATTTTCTGTTAGAGAAGAAATGAGGATACATAAGGTGACCTTTCAGGCTTTGGAGAGTAGAGTGATTTGATGAGATGGTTAAAGTTAATCCAAGGATCACAGTATAATTAAGAAGTTAGTGGAAGACTATGAGAAGTCCTCTTCATGTTTCCAATTATTTTACAAATAAATTCAGTTATTCTTATGTAATGACATAGACAACAATAATAATTTCCTTTTTTTTTTTTTTTTTTTTTTTGGTACTCGGGATTGAATTTACAAACCTTGCATGCTTATATCACTGAGCTAAATCCCTGCCCCCCTTTTTTTTTGCACCGAGCTCAAACTCGTGACCTCCAGCTTGCCTGGCAGGCACTTACACTGCTGAGCTAAGTGCCCAGACCCCAATTATTTCCTTTATACAAGTTTCACAATAATGGTCCAAAAATAAATGTAGAGAAAGTAGATAATTTCATTAATTTTCTTTCTTTTTCTTTTCAGTTTTTAGAACATAATGAAGATTGTAGCCTTTAAGCAATGAAATGGCTGAGTGATTGTTCCATCAAAATATAATTTTTATAAATTATATAATTTTTATAAAACAATAACAGCATCATCAACAACAAAAAGAGGCATAAGGTACAGGGTAAGAACAAGCACAGGGCGCCCTGAGGCATCCTATTGGTGTGTAAGTGCAAGTGCAGCCAAGTGAAACCTAAGTAGGCGAGGAAAACCAATTCATTTTAGCTATGCAGCTCAATGACGGTTCACCTAGGGAATCTGTTCTTGTCGCTGCAAGGAGAAGTAATCTATCCTCATGCAAAGTATTGTGCTTGTGGTATAATCCTAGCCCTACATTCTTAGTTTCTTTTCTGATTAAATAGCAATTTTCATGAAAGTACTAATTCATGTGTGCATCTGGGGGTTGTTTAGACTAGTACTTAAAACAGAAGAAGGGCTTGATAAATACATGTAGTGCTTAAGTGGGAAAGTACCCATGTGACATATGTCTATAAACATAAATATAATGATTCAACATAATTCTATTTAAAATATTCGACTTACACTAGGAGCGGTACTTCTGACCCTAGATTCATAGAAAGCTGGCTATTCCTTTACTTATGTTGTGAAATAAGTATGTGTCTCGTTGTGCCTAGTATTATTTTTGGCAATGCAGTCAACCTCAGGACCTTGCTCTTGTCAGGCAAGTGCTGTGTCACTGAGCTATATTCCTGGCCCTATGCCTGTTAAATAATACAATGAATGCATGTTATTATTGCATTGGAGCCTTCATTTGTTTAAGGCATTTGTAAAAGGTATAAATATATTTATCTAATTACTCCTGATAAAAACCCATATGAGATGGTGTAATCCACATTTATCTCAGGATCCCCGAAGTTATTTGAAGAATAGTGTCAATATACTACCAAGCACCACACGGATAATGTCTTGTGGAATCAGGACACAGAAATCATCTCAGTTCTTATTTGAAAGCTCACTCTTTAATGTCTTTTCATTTGTGAAATGTCGCTATTCTATTTTAAAAGGAAACACCTTCTCATTGCTCAATAAAAAGTAATTCAATTGTTCTGCAATATGCCTTTCCTCCCCTCTAGATATAATGCTTTTTTTTTTCTACGATTAACTTTGGAAAAGAAAATGGACCATTGTTCCTTAAAACCTGCACTATTTGTTGTTGAATATTTAGCTAGTCTAGACTTTTAAAAGAAAGGAAATATTGCAATCATTTAGACTACAAAAATTGAAAAGGATGCCTATTCATAATCTTAATGTTTGACTTTAAAGTGCTTTATCTTAAAGATTCTTTTCTATTCACCTCCAAGAAGAGAACAGGAGCATCTCCTTGTGATTCATTTTGCCAGGTGTAAGTCATTGCCCTTCACAAAGGGGGGGAAAAAGATGTATTAAAAAAAAGCCATGAACACTATTCAAATTCATTGCCTCTTCCAGGTGTGGGTAATTGAGTTGCCTCAAGATCAATATGAAACTGCCTAGGATACAGAAAGTCAATAGCTTCACCCAAAGTCAGGTCTGTCTAGTTTAGGTGTCTATAAAAGAAAAATCTCCAGCTGCTGCTTCAAAACAAATCTAAATCTGCATAACAAAACTTGGAAAGGAATTTCATACAGAAAGTACATCCCAGCAACTTACATTGATACAACTTACTTTGATACTTTGATACAGACCCCTATTGAGTCAATAATGTCCCTTTGATATTTGCTGGACCCTGCAGTGATACCCTAATTAGCCATATATTTGTTTCTATTTAAAATCTGATTTTAAAAACACAAGATTTCTCTCTGCCCAGATGTAATTTTCTTTTTTTTTTTGGTGCCGGGGATCGAACTCACGACCTTACGCTTGCCAGGCAGGCGCTTAAGCCACTGAGCTAAATCCCCAGCCCCCAGATGTAATTTTCTAAAAAACACTTTAGAATGTCACCTTTCTAGTAAAAAGTAAAGCAATGATGTCAATTTTATTCATAAATATAAATTACCTTAATCAACATAATGGTGGAAATATTGCATAATATAGTCTCCTTCAACCAGTTTAGACTGAATTTTGTAAATTGTTTTATAAAAAGATGGCAAACTACTGATTTTCAGAAAGCAATAGTCATTTTTAAGGTAAAAAACACATTTTCCTTCTCTTTTTTTATTAGTGCGTGTTTCCAGTACATCATGTTTACACTGGTTTGGGGGAAATCTGTAGTTGAATATAATAGATCTTGATCATTTTTCGCCTCCTTTTCTCCTTACCTAATTTCTCCCTCTTTCCCCTTCCCCTACCCATCTTTCCCATCTTCAATAAGTCTATCATTTTTAAATTTCCTACCACTTAATGCTGTTTTTAAATCCATGCTTTAGTATTCTCACATAACTGGAACCAAGTGATATTTAACTTTCTGCGTGTGACTTATTTTATTTAAAATATGTTCCCAAGTTCCAACCATTACCCTGAAAATGGTATGAAAGTGTTGTGCACACCCACCTCTTTCTTAGTAGCATTTTTTTGCACCAGTGAAAGAGAAATCTGTATTGAAATCTATAAATCAATCGTTGAAATTTGTGATACTGAATTTAATCACAAAAAGACTTTCTCAAAGTCTTCCTGCTAATAACCATTGTGAAGACCACAGTCTTTAGTGTCCTGTGGAACAAATGATGAAAACACTCCTTTATCGAGCATATCACATATCAGCCTTGTGTCTACAGAAACAATCTTAATTCCACATACTCCAACTGGGCTATGTCTTGGCAGAAAAGAAAGAAATGAAAACAAGAAATATGCGTAAGGATTTAGTGCAATAGCACTATTATATGTAAATTAATATTCTGTGGCTTTCTTGTTGAAGCCCACACTGATTTCTCAATTGCCTTTTCACAATTATAGTAAAATATCACTTTGAGTTAATTAAAAAAAAAAGATATGAAAGACATGGACCTGGAAATGTTTTCTTTTTGTGTATGAGGGGAGGTGGTACGGGGGATTGATTCCAGGGCTTTTCCACTACTTACATTTCCAGCCCTTTTCAAATATAATTTTTTATTTAATTTTGAGGATAGATCTTGCTAAGTTGGATATAAGAAATTTTAAAATGCCATTTTTTAAAGCATCAGTTGCTGAAGGGAAATTTAAAACTTTGTATTTATGACCTTTGTAAAGGGAAATAAGAATTGCACATTGCCTACATTACTATGATAATTTCCTACTTCTTTTTGGAGTGATGCAAGCAAAAGATTACTTAATGCAAAATTAAAACCTTTGCAGTGATGTTATAGTTGGTCATATTGCCATGTTCAAACTGTCAGGCAGTTAAATTGATTAACTCTTAACAACAACCAAATTTGAAATGTTTTCTGAAAGCAGAAATATTTTTATTTGATAGACTTGTGCAGCAGTATATAAAAATTGATTATTTATGGTTTATTTTAAATCTTCTAAAATGTCTTTCTTTTGTCATATTTCCTACAATATAGTTTTGTTGCTAGGTAATGTACTGAAAATTTTAACTATATTTTAAGTTCTGAAAAACAGAACAAAGCCCTATATTTATAGGGCTCAATATCTTTACCTGTATCTCTTGAGAATACTGAAATGAAACCAAATTGGGCTGGGTGATAGGCTTTGCACTGAAGCTTGGCTTTACCCAAACACCAGTTCATGATACAGGCAAGTGAAACCTGATTAACTCTTCAGTTTCCTTATCTATGAAATTAGAGAACTATCAAGCTGCTTGGGTATAGTAGCACATAGATGTAATCTTAGCTTTATGGTCACTGAAGAAGGAGGATCACAAGTTCAAAATCAGCCTGGACAATTTTAAAGATCCTGTTTTAAAATAAAATAAACTTTTAAATAAATAATGGAATGTATCTTAATGGTAATGTGGTTTCCTACAGGGAGAGGCCTTTGATTTGATCCCTTGTTCTCAAACAAACATAACAAACAAATATTTCCACACAGAGCTGTGAGACTTGAAAGTCATAATATGCACCAGGTGCGGTACTCAGTTTTAGGGAAAAAATTGGTAATGAATAATAAATTTTGAAGAAATTAGAAGGATAAATCAAAATAAAATTTGACTGTCTCCACTGATACAAATCATTATCACCTTTTAGTTCATTATAGCGCTTTCCATCTTGTGTCATTTTAATATTAGAAAGAAATCAAAAATTTTAAAGATTTTACTGGTTTTTCTTAGCTAAAAGCAGTTAGATCACTTTACCAATAAATTCTGCAGAACATTCTTGTGTTCCCTTAGGCCTGGAGACAAAGAGATGATATCAGCAGTTCCCTGAAATCTTGCTTTACAATGCTAAAATAGAAAAAACAAATTCTATCCATCCTTCTTTCTTTCCTTAGATAAATGAAACTCAATATAAAGACAAAACCTTTATTTCTTATTAGTACCAGGCATCTAATACATGAATCAAAAACAAATTTCTAAAGATCATTTACCTTTTAGTTGAATTAAACTTTTAAATAGACAATAGTATGTCCATTTATCTTATAATAAAAATAATGTGGAGTAAAAACTCTTACTATGCTATATTTTATTAACTACATTACTAGTACAAATAGTGAAGACACTCTAGTAAATTTTAAAATATCTGAGTACCTTGAACATTTAATTAGGACCAGACTATCTTCATTTTATCTTTCTAAGGCTGTGTATGTGCCATATCTGCTCTGAAATATGTTAAACACATCCCCACTCCCATTTAAAGAAAGCAGAACTCCCACAACTACTGAGCTGGTACTGCTACAGATCCATATATTATACTACACACCCATCTGGCACCAAACTATATTTGTTATCTGAACAAATACGTAGAGAAGACCAAGAAAAGTTGATTTGTGAGAAGTCATTTGTGCAATAGCACCTTTAGTACATGAAAGGTGGCGACGGGAACTACTGAAAAACAATCCCTAGTTTTTACTTGTATTCCAGTATATCTTCAGCTTCAATCTTGAAGGTCTGTCTTCTAGAATTTCTTGTGCATGAGCTAAGGTTTGTCCTTTATTGAGCATTCTTTATGTTAAATTGAGGCAGCAAAAACACAAATAAAATAAAACAAATATAGCTAAAGTTTGTTGCCAAAAGCAAATTCCATGTTTGACTTTAGTCATATGACTGATAGATCACAAGGCTGCTACAGGAATATGTGATGCAATTAAAGTAATTAAACAAGCTACTAAATACATTTTAAAGCATTATACTAACATGTGAATGGTTTATTTTTCAAAACATATGTTTAAGATATTTTATAATCTATCCTAATATTTTGTAATTTAAATTCAGTTGTTCAATTATAGTTTTTAAAAATTAAATACTTGAAATATATGAATTATTAGTTTTAATAAATATCTGGAAAAACAAAAGGACTTATGTTCCCTAACATTATTCTTAATTCTTTCCTTTTTTCAACAACACAGAATACCCTGGAGTCTAAATTATTTTAATTAGATGCAGTTAAAGTAGATTGCTTTATCTGTTAATTAACAAACCTGGGATTTAGCAATACTGAAATAAGCATTATGTTGCCTCTTCCTTGAGAAGATGATACATATTTCATATTACCCATTCAAATCTCATTCCCTGTGTTTTCTCTTATATATTAACCTACTCTCTGATTGCAATCCATATTTCAGCAAAACTGTGTACAGGTTTAATTTATAGAGGTTTTTTTTAAAGACTTTTTTTTATCTCCAGGTGTAAACTGGATTTAAACCAAACCATCTGCATTAGAAATATATTTTGAGTGAATAATAAATTCAGGTATGGTTCATATACCTTGTGTTTCAAATGTTCATATATAAACAATATCCATATGACTTTCATGAAGATTAAGACATGCAATTTTGCAGGAACCCATTATGGTTTTTATCAGTCTGGGACTTACAACTTATACAACTTCAATTGTTTCATTCCATGTTAATGTTTCTCTCCCTGGTTTGACTGGCAGCCAACCAGGACCACAGAACTCCAGCTGTAGCAGTTTGGTAACAGCTGTGGTAAAAGAATACTCTCAATGTCAGTTTCAAACTTTAGGAATCCAGTACCTTTAACTTTCTCCTTTCCCTCTCCTCCTCTGCCTCTCAATCTGTGATTCTTTATACGATCTTCTCAGATTTGATTTATCTCATTTATGCTGAAGAGAGTACAATATTCTTAAAACATACGATAAAATTCTTGCCTCAGAGCCACTTATTGACTTTTTTGGTGAAATAGTGCTTACATCCATGCATCCCTTAAGGAATACCACAGTCTTTTTCACTGAACTGGTTGCCACCTTTCTCTTAGTGCCTGAATCCTCTCTATTTCTTTCCACAAAATTCATCTTCTTAAATACACCTTGCTGTCTGTCATTCTGCTCTTCAAAAGCCTTCAGTCACTCTCCTTTGCCTCAGGCAGTTACTCCCCAGTGTGTTACAAAGGATTGTAAATCCATGTAGACAACATGTCCTGATGGTCGACTACATAAATATCTTGCACAAATAAAATCTACTGTATTTCAAAAGCATATGATGTAGTCAATTAAATATTGACTACATATTATGCTCAATTTTTAAACTTTGGAAATTTTGCAACTTCTCAATAAACAAGTGTAATGTTCTTTAGCTTTTATTTTTTGCCAGTCATGCTCCTGGCTTTGCATAGATTAATCACACACACACACACACACACACACACACACACCCCATTGCTCTCATTTAAAGTCCTATTTCCTACAGTGTTCAAAATTATTTACTAAGCATCTCTGTACTCTAACAATGGCATATCTTTTAGAGACTTAGTGCCCAAACTGCAACTTGAACCCACTTACAGTATTTATATAAAAGTGCCAACACTGTAATTAAAGCTAAATACTGAGGTTTCAGTTTAGAAAAATAAACTCATACATTAACATCTTTTGTTTTAAAAGAAAAACACACTAATACTTGTGCCATAGGCTCACCACCACTGTTTTATGAGGACTAACCTGTAGGAAACTCAGTCAGCAAGGAAAATGTATTGCCTTGTAATGGTTCTATTATTATACTTGTCTTACCACACAAACTGTATCAGGCCCTGTACACAATTATGGCTGCTTTTTGTTGTTGTTGCTGTATAATTTAAATTCTTGGTCCAGTTCTTTGCAAACAACAAGCATTCAAACATGCACTGATGCAAATGGTAAGTGTAGTGAAGGAGAGTAATGGAAATTGATGGGAAGAGATATCATTGGATACTAACATGTAGTTCTGGTCTGCTACTGCAAATTAATATGAACATAGATAATAATAGTGGATTATATATTCCAAAAGCTAAAAGAAATATTTGAATGTCTTCACGATGAAGATAAATAAAGGAAGATATCTTTATATTATTAGCATGGTTTAACACTACACAGCACATACATTTATTGAAACTTCACATATTATCTCATTTATATATCAAGTTTGTTATGAATCAGTTAAAATTAAATTTAAAAAGACATTTTGTCACTAAGACACTATAAATTTTGAGTGTCTGGGTTAATATAAAAAATGATGTAGTTCTTTTTAGCCAAATCACTTGGTTTGCATTGGCATCAGATGGTATCAAACAATCATGAGTCTAGGACTAAAATAATAGCCCTTACTGGAAGTGTACATAGATCATGACTTAGAGAAAACTGAGCTTATTGAAGCTAATCAATTGACTTGAAAAGTCCTGCTCAAAAGTGCTATCGTTCAGGTTCCATTTTGTAATAATGCTTGACATTCAAATGATGAATATGCTCCTTTCGTGAAAAAGGGAAGGATGTATTTCAAAGCAATGAAATCCACCATCAGTAACCTAAATTTAGATTCCAAGAGATCCATTTGTAATATTTAATTTTCTGAATCATGAATGATTAGTAAAATATTTTCTGTAAGACAATGGAGCCTGTAAAACCATGATAGTGTTAGATTTCCAAAAGTATTGAATTCAAGAGGTGTGTATAAAGGACAAAATATGTTGCCAACCAGACTTGTTTTTAAGTCATTATTAATTAAATGGTAAACCAATATTTATCCCTGTCCTGTGTTGATTATATAAATTCACTGTGGTTAACTTGAAATTAGTAAGTTGGTACCTACTTATCTTCACATAAAGTATACAGGCTGGCTTAATTCTCTACAGAAATAATTATTGATTAGGAAGCCAATCATATTATGGCAAAAACACAGTCTCTTTTCTAAACATATTTGCACAGATACTTATGAATGCACACACACAAACATACAAGCTTTGTATGCTAAAAGGAGCACAAAACTTGGAAGTTCCTACTGGGGCTTCTTCCTTGAGAATCATCTAAAGGACAAATCAAAAGCAACTCACAGAAGCATCAACATAATGACACTGAATGACAGTGAAAAAGCGGGACCTAGAAATGTGCTGTTTCATATTGAAACAGTACAAAGTAGCAAAAATCATTATGTAGCCAACAGTAGATGGCCTGGATTGGTGTGCCATTGATCATGCCCTCAGCATAAAACGAAAAAACAAAGATGGGTAGAGGTGGCAGTGCAGAGTATCCTAAGGATGCTGCTGCCATTTTATATAGTTCTGCAACAATATACAAGTATTTCCTCATTTATTCGTATGTATCCCCTTGCTGACATTCCTAGAATAAAGTCATTATGAACTTCTTAAATATTAGATATTTTTATTAAAAATTGTATTAGTCAACAGTTAGCTGTATCACTCCTGTCAGTTTATGCAGAGACTTAACTCAGACATTTTATCTACATAAAAACAATGATACTCTGCCTTGAAGCTATCTGAAGATTTAATTACTGATAGTAGCATCAATACTATTATTTTGTCTCATATGTAGGACAAAAATAATTTTACAACAGCTAAGTGAATGACTTCCTCAATGTATTACATGAATAAAATCATGAAGTGTACTGTATTTAAAAATATTATGTACTCACGAATTTCAGATATTACTAATTTGAAATTTGATGATTAAGTATTTTGAATGCTATCATATTGGTGAAGTTTTTTCTGAAGTTAATTGTATATTTCATTTTAGATGAAGTTGCTAAGTGTGTAAGTTATAAAATTGGTATATAGGTAATAGAAATAAAATCCTACACACTAAAATTATTTGTCTTTCATGCAGTACAGATTCAAAACTTTTTAAGCTTAAAAGCATTTTAACTTACATAGCTCAGAAAATAATGTTTCTTAAACAAATTTACTGATAAATTTGAAAACAAATTGCACTTACTTTCCTAAATCAAAATTCTTCTCAGCTATGAATTCAAACTTGCCAGTGTATTTCCACTTTCATTTGTCTTGGTATCTGAAAACTTTTGACATTTGTGATGGAAATCAGACTGTATTGTTCATGACAATCAATTTGATAGGAGCATAAATGAAACTAGAAAACATGAGAAAATTTGACACTTTTGTTGTTTGATTAACTTATCTATATAGTTTTTCCTCTTTTTAAGCTTACAGTTGTTAACTATTTACATTTTTAAATGGATTTGGTAAACCTGTATTTTTTTCTTAAGCAAATAGATCACGAAACCTTTGAAGCCTTTTTGTTTGTTATTTCTGTGTTGTAGAATAAGGAATGTTCATGGTGAAACCTTTTGATGTTTAAGTAAATGTAGATGCAATAAATGGATTAATAACAGGGCTTTGAATTAGAGGGAAATGCCACCCACACACAATTGTCTTTTACCTCAGGCCCAATCACACACTTGTATTGTCTTTCTTGATTGATTTGTCATTTGGTGGCAGTTGAACTGTGCATTTGAAACTCCTTTGTATAGATTTAATCAGGAAATGGAAATCATGTCTTTGATTGACACTAATAATTTATAATCATCTACTCTAGCTGGAACAGCTGCATCTCTTCAAGATTATGAAAAAGAAAAGCCCTTTACATTTATTTCACCTATTCATTTCACACCAATTCATGTAGGTAGTCATGGGGAAAGAACTGTCAATTTGGAATTCTGTGTTGTTGCACCGTAATTCTTAAAGAGTAGAGTTAAAAACATTTTCATTTTTTTGCATAAACATAGCCTCCATAATTCCATTAAGGATTTTAAAGTAAAATTTAGGTACATAATGGTAAGATATGCTGATCCTGATAGTAAAAGATATACTTTTAAATATTCTAAAAATAATTTAAATGTTGTATATTTCAGAGTTTCTATAATTAAGGTTAGATTTTTCTGTAATTTGCTGTCACCTAATAAGATGCAGAGAAAATGTAGACATGCCCTCTGCAAACTATCAAAACATAATGCATAATTACTCTAGGCTGTGACACCATGTATAATGAGACTTTCTGCATGGTGCTTTGCAATCTTCAGAAATTCATTTTGTTTCATTAAAATCAGGTTGTCTTGATTTTTTATTCTCTTTGTAATTACATCTATTATTTATAATTAGTATACTAAATAGACTTTCTGTATTTTATTTCTATATTGTATGGATGGAGTAACACATGTACTTCACATCTCTGAATGCATATATATTTTTAAACTAGTTAAATATTTATGGTTGCTTGCCCTTATCTATTGGAGAATCTGGTAGATGGAATGTGTGTGAATGTCCTTGCCAAAATTTCTTTGAAACCTGATTTCTCTGGGAAAATGGCAGCATGTGCATTTTTTCTGGGTCATATATTTTTAAAATAGTTACTCTTCCCTTGTTATAATGAATTCTAATCTTTCCATTAGAGATAATACTTCACTTTTCCAAATCAGTAGAAAATCATTATAATACATTTTTTCTGGGTTTGTGACTATTTTAAGAAGCATGTAATATTCCAGTTTCTTAAGAAAAATTGTCATATCTGATTCATATTTGTCTCTTTGCAGAATGTAACACAATCATTTGAACATTGCAGTTGAAAATATATATTTGTTAAACAAATGACTACACCATAATTTTGTTACTATATGAAAGAAGTGATCTTTCAAGCAAGATTCCTTCAAAGGTAGTTAAATAACATAATGGCTGAAAATATTAGAGTTTCACCTCAGAAAAAGAGCAAATCATCTATCTAACAGGTCTTATTAACTATCACACCATATATAATTTAAGGAATGAACAATTCTTATGGAATAATTATTTTTCATCTTTATTATTTGGTTGCTTTAAGAAATGGATGATTACCTTATAAAAAATCAAGAGTTATTAATAATTTGGGATAATAAATCTAAAATAAGTTCAATATTAGACAGGTTATTGAATTACTTTTACTTTTCATATAAAAATTATTTTAAAAATCAGATTTTTAAAGCAATCCACATGTATGTTTTATAAATTTTTGTAGTGAAAAAATTCTAGTTGAAATATTACATAACATATTAGACAGGAATTTCAGCAGTTTTTACTTATTTTTTTTAAGTCTCCAAATCTATTTTTTAAACTCAAATGTTTGAAAATGACATTTTCATTTGAGAAGTGAGGAAAGCCAGACTTAATGTTTAATTCACAGAATCACCTCTGTTGAACAAACATTTAGACTTCTTGAAAATTACACTAATGTCTCCAGGCATGTTTTTCACAGACTTTGAAATGATATTTTTATACCCTTTGTGGTAAATCAGTAACTTTTTCACTTGCGTGCACAGATTCAGGATAATCTTCATTTCACACACAGGATGTTTGGAGATGTCCGTTGATACTCTGATTATTGAAAACAAAAACAAGAAAATATAGCAAACTAATTTAGGAAATGTGAGAGTAATAGGCAAATTGTATATATCACTCCATCAGTTACCACAACACAGCTAAGAAATAATACACCGAATGGCTGTATACTTATTACTCAGTTTCCTCCCATAATATATACTATCTTGCAAAATTATGGTTGAATAACACAATGAAGATACTAGTACTGATGGACCTGAGGTACTGAGCATTCTCTCACCACAAGAATTCCTCCTATTCCTGTTTTAAAAGTTCAAATGCCTCCCTTTACTCACTATTAACTCTTGACAAACATGAATTTTTGTTTTTTGTTTTTAAAATATTATTACTTTTATAGTGATATAGGCTGAATTTCACAGGAAATACCCTTTTGGGATTAGTTTCTTTCATACATCATAATTTAATAGAAAATTATCAAAAATGATGGATATATCACTGTTTATTCTTTTTTTTAATTGCAGAGTAGTATCTTATGGCACAGATGTACCACAGTTTTTTTTTAAGTCACTTATCCACTGAAGAATATGTTAGTCACTTATAGTTTTTGGCTATTATGCATAGATGTGCCTTTTTCTTGCCTTCCTGTGAGTTGCTAGAATAATTTGTAAAATTTCATGTTTTTAAATATATATGCCATTTATCACAATCAATTTTATTGACATCACTGTGTAGAGCATAATGATCTTACTTCTGTTTTAGTCCACTCACTACCACTATTAAGTGCCATTATCCCCAATACTGGAAAGTGTTGTAACTTTTGTTTCAATCACGGCGTATTACTGTAAGGAAATAGTGAGGCAGGTTGTGTAAAGTGCTTGCCCATATTTCTGCTTTCAACTATTCTTATTCTACTATCCAAGATTCCTTCTTATATTACTTATTTTCTGTGGAAAGAACTCCACAGTGTACATATGATAATGACAAATTCTTTTTTACTTTCTTTAACTGAGCATGTCATTTTTCTCCCATATACTATATGATAGCTTCTCCAGTTATAGAATCTATGATTTGGTTTTATTTCCTTTAAGCAGCGGGGAAAAATATGTCACTTTGGCTTCAGATAAGAAATCCATTGTCATTGTAACTGATGCTCCTGTTTATGGTTCTCCAGCTGTTTTTCTCTTAATATTTTCAGGACTTTTTAAACTTGTTTTTAATTTTAGAGTTTACTTCAAATGTTATGTATATTACTTTGGCTTTATTTTGTATCAAACTTGTTCAATGCAGGGTTATTTACTACATAAAATTTAGAAGTTTTCAGCTGTCATTTATTTTGCATACTTTTTATCCAAATTTTTCTCATTGTCCTCTGGGACGCTGATGGAATGTTGGAAAAAATGTATTTTCTCCATCAGTCTGTGAGGATCTGTTCTGACCAGTATTTGATTTCTCTTTGTGGTTCACATTGGATAAATTATTTTGCTATCTCTAAGATTTTTTTCCTATATGCTGTTGTCTTAACTCTGATATTAATATGTTTTTAAGATTTGTATTATTATATTTTTAAATTCTATATTCTCAGTTTGATCCCTTCATAATTTATACATCCTCGCTAAATATTTGATCTCTTTCTTTTTTTCTTCATTCAAAAGAATTTACTATTAATTGTGACTTCTTCGGTATTTAAATGTTTAATATTAAAATATTGATAATTTAAGGGTTTAATGTTTCCATGTAAATTTAAAGCAACTAGATCAGATCAGATTAGATTATATTCCATGTAGATTAAACCTATTCTTCACTCTGTTTCCTCACATGAGACAATGACTGAGATCTCATTCTTGAATTTCTTCTTATAAAGGTAGTAATTCATTCAGGAGAGCCCTACCCTGATGATTGCCTCACCATCTGAATCTCCTATCTCTTCATGTTATCATCTTGAGTTGAAATTTAAATATACAAATTTTCATTAAACACAGACATTTGAACCACAATTTAGGTTTCTCCAGTGTCTCCTCTTCTGCCTCTGTTACTCTACAATCCTCAATAGCTCTCATTAGCTACTTTTGCTCTTAAGAGTTTAGGATTTTGAGTGTATTTTAACACTTGAAACTCTCTCTTCTCCTTAGTAAAAACAATAAAATTACTTCTAAACCTTTGGAATATCAAATTATAGCTCACTTTTTTAAACACGTCTCTCAGGTCTCTTCTAATACCTTGTGCGATTCAAATCTGATCAAATCTAATACCTGGAGTTAAAACGTCGAAGTACTATAGTATCATACCCTTGAGAGTTTTAGAAGAGTGATTGTCCAGTTGACAGAATTTATGAATGATTAAATTATGTATGTCTGAGAGTTCAACTAAGGTCTTAGAGACTCACTCATGAAAATATGACTAGTGCCATGAATTTATTCATTGCTGTGGGGACATTTCTTAGTTTAAGAGTATTTGCTTTAGGGAAATTGTGAATTAGAGATATTTAATTTTGAAAACAGCAAAACCAGCTTCAGAAATTCTGTTTACAGTTTTTCCTTTGAGATTGAATTATTTCTTATGTTAATTTTGAACCATAATTGAATATTGCTAATCTTTACAAAGCTAAAAAAAAATCTAAAGATTTGTTGTGTGTTTCTGTCAAAATCCAGAAATATATTATAATTGTGCTTTACCACACACAAGAGTATGATTTATTTTTGTAATTGAAAAAAAACATTTTTAAAAATCAACCCCTTAAGAATTCCTACCTGCTATTTCAACATCTACTAACAGTCTTTTTAATGACCTTCAAATATCTATTTGCTTTAAATATTAGAATAGAAATTCATTTTTCCTAGCCAATTTCTTTTCTGATTACATATTGCTATGTAAAAAAGCATCACCATCCAAATCTAGTGGTTCAAAATTTTTTTCATTTTCTCTTTGGTGTGCAGTATTTGATTGGTTCAATGAATACTTCCTATTCTAGTATCTCAGGGAACTGCAGATGTTTGACAGATGGATGTGGAATCTTTTTTAAGTTTGTCAGTAGAGCATGCATGATGTGATCATTGCTTCCAAGGGTAGAAACTCGAATTGGATGTCTGAAATGAAAGGAGTTTAAGCATCTTTTTTTTTCTGTCTCTGTCCCTGTTGTTGTCTCCCTTTCATTTCTCTCTCTCCATCTCTCTAGCTCTACTTCTTTGTGATCTCTGTTAGTTAGCACTTGATATTGCCTGTGTGTGTGGTTGAGTTTAGGTTACTTCCTTGCATGTTGTAGTCAATATCTTCAAGTTTCTTAAATGGAAGCTGGCTTTATCCAGAGTATATAAGCTGAGTCAAAGTGATCAGAATCTGACTGCCCTTACCAAACTGGCTTAGTTGGTTAACTATGTTTGATTTATGAAGTAGTTTCTTCAAACAAAAACGTAAAAGGGACCCAAACCGCATGTTAATGAGAGCAGTGGAAAAGAGTGCCCCATCTTAACTGTGTATGTGACAGTCTAATTTTTTTTTTCTAAGAAGTTTTTCATGGGCTAGAGTTCTGTTCTTTTGATTAGCATTTTCTCTTAGATTTCTTTCTCCTCCACCTCATGAGTTACACCAGACCAGCATACATAATGAGAGGATCATATGAGTAGAAATTGGAGCATCACTACAGCTGGTGGATTGTTTTTATTCACCAACCTATATTAGTCCTGTAAGAGATGTTTTGTTATATTAGTCTGTATTTTACAATCCAAATGTGTGTTAATTGCCTTGTTTTAATGCTATTTTCCAACTCCACATTTCATGTTCAATGCAAAGGCAATCTATCTCTTCATATTTCTCAATTTTTACTTGTGCGATTCAAATCTGATCAGAGTAATTGAGTGTAATTAAATGTATAAACTCCAACCATTAGAAAAACAAAATAATTTGGGACAAGATATACCATTTTGAATATTAACATTTTTAAATTTTAGTAATGTTAATTTTTCTAACAATAAAATTATGAGACGTACAAAAAAGTGGAAATTACATACATTTTGTGGGTTTTTAAAAAAATTTTATTCACTTGATAGTGAGGATCAAACACAGGGCCTATGCACGCTACACAAGTGCCCTAACACTGAGTTACATCCACAGTTGGTTGTGCAGTTTTTTCTCAGTCTAAGTTACTATTCTACAAAATTTAATGTAAGTTACCAAACTTTTTCTCTTGTTAAATATATAGGCACATAAACAATTAAATGTGTGCACACACATATTACATAATAATATAATGGAGTTTTCTGTGCTTTATGTGCTTGTATATATGTCCTTATTTACAGATGGTGGCAGATACCACGTCGACTGCAGCACAGCCTGCATTCCTTCATGGCGACTATGTAATTTTGAAGTTGTTCTATTTTAATTTTAAAAGTTTTTCATTGGACAGATTCTTTGTCTCTTTTCTTAGATTGTTCATGTTTATTATGGTATAAGATCGATTATTTAATAGATTTCCTATTAATGCATATTTGTCACCAGTTTTTTTCAATTAAACATAATGTCATAAATTATACTATCATACAACATTTTATAAATCTAGTTGTACGATATAAAATTGTTGAGTTACAGGGTATGTGTATTTGCAACATGAAAGATATGATCATATTATCATTACAGAGAAAAAAGCAGTGTATTGCATCTAAATTATTCTAATCCTTACATTGTATTATAATAGTAAGTACTATTTCACAATGATATCCTGTTATATTTTAATTTATAAGTAATATTCAGTATCTTTTTATGTGATTAAACTATTTACATTTCATTTTCTATTATTTGTTTCCTATGATTCCTGGCTTTTTGTTTTTTAATAATGTTGGTTCATCTTTATCTCACTGAGGTAAGGGGTCTCTTTACATATGAGGGATTGCAGTCTGTAATTTTTTCACTTACATTGCACAATATTTTCATCACTAAATTTCTTGGAATACAAACACACACACACACACACACACACACACACTTGTGAGCTAAGAAGTTCACCCACTTGGAAAGCTGCAGGCCCTGCAGGGCAGATGCCACACCTCCAGCTCAAGTCCTAAAATCTTAGAAGTAACAGTGCCTGTGCCAGTCTGATTATGGAACTGAATGGTCTGCTCAACATCTTGCCCTCAGCGAATTGCTTCTATAGCTGCTGGAATGTGAAACTTACAATTAACAAGTTTTATTACTTAAATATTTTTATTAATCCTGAACAATCAATGCCCTTACGAAAGGAAGCTGGTTATCAGACAGCCATGAACCTTGCTTGTTGTAATACCTACAATTGACACCATTATGTGCTTTTTGATTATGTGAAAAAATACAAATTTTAGTACTAAATAATGTTAAGTTTGTATATCCATCATGGTTGATTGAAGGCTAGACATTCTGATTCATAATGATCAGGCCAAGAAATGGACCTACTAGCCCTGCAGAGGGATGATCTGGCCTTGCAATCATTACTGCCTTGTGATTATTGATAACAGCATTATTGTTAGCATTATCATTAACAGGTTAACAGTGCTAACAGCACTATTGTAGCATTATTGTTAACAGGTTTAGACTCTTAAAGGAGCAAGATCATGAAGAAGATGGACAAATGACCAAAAATTATATAGAAGTGGGTACTTACGGACTAGATATCTTATTTAAATGTCATATATATATATATATATATATATATATATATATATATATGAATTCAAAGTATTTAATTGAAAATAAATTATATGTTAATTTTTACCTGTTTGAACAGATCAGTTGTTTTACATTCACTGAATTGGCAAATTAGCACGGGGTTATAAAAAGAAACAGAAATTCATTGTGAACCAGAATAAAAGAAAAGTAATTAAACAGTACACTTTCAACTACTTCTAAAAAACTCAAAGCACTTGAAAAAAGATTTAAAATGGTAGAAAATAATCTAAACAGCAGATTAAAATCAGTAAAATCACTGATTTTACAACAATTTGAGTATAACTTGAAACAATGCAATGACTATCAAACTATTCAAAGCTAGCTAGCAAATTTTACTTCCTTTCTTTAAAATACCCATATGAATTCTAAATTGAAATTGTTCCTAGAATATTTTTAAATTGAAGAAAATATCAATAATGCCGATTACATATTACTATTTTTGTTCTCATACTTTCAATAAAGTAGCTATTTCTTATTAGCTGTAATGATTAATTTTATACATCAATTTGGTTTATCTCTGTGAGTGTATATTTGGATAAGACTTACAGTTAAAGTGTTGAACTTCAAGTGAAACAAATTGCTCTTCATACTAAAGGTCAAAGTCATCCAGTCCTCCGAAGGCTGAACTAGAACTGAAAGCGGACCTCCTGGGGTTTAGAAATCTTCTGCAATAGTCAAGCTGCTTGGCTTTCTGAAGACTGGCTTTGAACTTGGACTGCAACTTCTGCCTGTGTCTCTAGCTGTAGCTTGTTAGTTTTTTGGTCATTTCCATAACATTTTAGACTTCCCAAACCTTCCAAATCACATTCTTATTTCCTTATTTCTCTCTCACTCTCTCTCTCTCTTTTTGTCCACATCCTGTTGATTGTATTTCTCTAAAGAATCTCAATAAAGTTATCAAAATGTTTATTATTCTCCCTCTCTTGATTAGCCTAAGATATCTGTTTAATAAACAGACCTGTGAAGACCTCAGGAAGACTGAAACTGTACATTTCTGCATTCCCACATCCAACTCTGTGTTCCCTTACTATCAGTACTATGACCAAAAGAAAGTCTGAAAAATATAATAAAGGAGATAGTAAAAGGCGAAAGGCAAACCACAGAGATGATAAACAAGGTTGTCTCTTAATGTCTTCTTCCAAAGGGCAGAGGTCAAGTCCAAAACATACAAACTACTTACAGGGAAGAAAGGGATAATTTGATACCTACTGAATGGAAATAACTCAGCAGAAAAAGAGACTGTTAGTCCAGATACAAAATACTAAAGGTGTTGGAGATCAAGTGAAGAGTCCATTTGGTTTTGGAGTGGCTATCTGGTTTTGCGAGTTCCCTGAAGAAGAGAGTTGGAAAGTTGTTATATACTGTTAACTATCTGCTCTTGTCCTACCTCAAATGCCATAATTGTTTGTAAAAATATCTTTAATAAAGGAGATTCAGTTTGACATAAAAAAAATTTGCTAGACGTGGAGAATATTTGCATACCTGATGAAACTCTCAATTCTAGTTATATACTATAATTCATAGTGTGGCTTTCCTAATTATGACTTGTATAATTGCATCCTAAAATTTTTCCAAGTATTTAGTCATACCAAATCATTTTGTTTGGGGGTGCTATTATTGTAGATACTTTAAATTTTTATAACAGATAAACTAAATTTTAGGCAAGAGTAAATTTGAGCTATTAAGGTAACCAAAACTGATAAATTTTACGTGTTAAAAATTGAAATTCACATTAATTCTTACAGGCATTTTCTCCTCCTTAGCTTTATATAGAATCCAATCCAGAAAATGTACTCTTCTTCTTTTTTTGGGGGGGGCAGAATTCAGACAGCATTAATATGGGAAAATGGGCACCATTATGTCTCCACAGTGCCTTTGATCATGATAGAAGAAGTCTTGCATGAGTGTGCTAGTTTTCTACTATTCCTGTAATAAGATGACACAAAACCACTTAAAAATACAAATTTCTTATCTTACAATTGTCTAGAAATATGACATGGATTTCTTTGGATTAAAATTATGGTGTAAATGTCTGTGTTCCTTTATAGAGACTCGAGAGATCTGCTTCCTCTTTCAATTTCTGCCACCTACATTCATTGCCTTGTGTAGATGTCTTCTCTCTTTAAAGTCAAGATGTCTTATTGTTCTGCAGTGTGTTTATGTGAACATGTATGTGTGGTACTGGAGATTGAAAGAAATGAAAATCTATGAAAAAGTATACTAATTCCCATAATCGTATCAGTCAATAAGAAATAGAAACACTGCAGTTATTTCAGTGTATTTCTTTGTAGTGTTTTAATCTATAAGGTTCCTATACAGATGTACATTGTATATAATGTACATATCTATGTGTTTAACTCTCTGTTATTTAATGTTTAATTCTGTAGTATTATAATGGATCTCAGTATTAATGGGAGATACAGAAGTAATATCTGACTTCAATGATGAGTTGGAAAATTATATCTAAATTATCAGATTAATGCTTACTAAGTCTCAGTGTTATGAATGATAGATGCCATTGTATGTTTAAGCTAATTAGAATGCAGAAAATTTACTCTAGAATACACAATTAATTTTCCTATATTTTAAAATTTAAGAACTCCATTAAAACAATAGTAGGTCATGACGTAAAGAATGAAACTTTGAGGTGAAGGTATCACTGTTAAAGGCACATTCATTTCTTAAGGTGAGTCTATTTAAAGGTTCTATTATCCTCACCTCAGGATTTAAAATTCAAAGACATCTAGGTAAATCATGCAAGACAACAAACAGGAAATCAAATGAGTATTTATTGAGCGTGCACAGACATGCAGTATATCACTTTGCCTACTTTCTTTTAACCAAAATATGTTGGTGTATCACATGACCACATTTAATTTCAAAGGAGGCTTGAAAAAGAGCAGCTAGTAAAATATCACAGTGAATGATTAGTCAATCTGCTTTGCTAAAGTTTTTAAGAAGAAGGTTAAATCATTACTTCAATGATGACAGTTCCTTTGGAATTCTCCAGGCTATCGTCTCATAGTCAAAAGATGATTATAGCCATGTTTCATATCAATTTTAAGACAAAGAGGAAATAAGAGAGTTTCCTATGTTATATCCCTTTATAATAGTGAAGAAAACCTCTAGGAACTGTCAACTGAATATTATTCATTCTTAATTCAAATGCATCAAAGTTGTTGACAAAGGTTCATGCCTAAATTACTCACATGTCGAAGAAAATAAGACATTCATAACTAGTTTTGTGTAAGATTTCACAATGTGTGTGGTATTAAATTATTGAATCAGATATTTTTGTTGTTGTTAGGGGCTTCTCTGTGGGAACTGTGGGATAGGCAGATGCACCTTGGCCTCTAGATTAGGGTCTCTAATGTTAGGGGTAGCATTGAAATTATTGAAATTAGAATTTCGATTTGCTTTTTTGAGGTCATTTATGTATCAATATATTTTCAGATGGCAAAGAAATAGTCACTATTCTATTCAAATTGCCATTAGAGACCATCATTTCTTCAGTATTTGTAGCTACCTTCCTTTCCTCCTGAATTGTGACTACTAAAAATATGTCCAGTCTTCGCAAAATGTTCCTGAGTACGATAATTCTCCCATACTCCAGTTAATGAGAACAATCAAGAATCAAGAATTGATCATTCAAGAATTACCATTGTGTAAGGAGAGTGACCCAGTGACTCCTGAAGCATATTGAAACCTTGAACATTGACAGCATCTTTGCAAAGATAAAAAAACAAAAATCACTACTCACTGGTAAGTTAAAAGTTTCAACCAAGCTAAAAAGAAACTGCCATTTTTTCTGATTTCAAGTACTATATAAACACCACACCATGCAACTTTTTCAACTAATCCCACATTAGATGTAACTTTGTTCTTAACAACTATTTGATGTTTAAATAATTGTTATAGTTTCATGAAACTTTGCAAATTATCTTGGACAATACTTGGGAATGAAAAAAAATATAATGGATGCTTCTGTAATCTCTCAAAATATTAGTTAAAGCATTCAAAACATTTTTAAAAATCTGCCTTTTCAAAAGCTTTAAAGAGAGGGGTTTTTTTGTCTTCACCAAAATTAACTTGCTTTCTGTAATATTTTTCAGTTCTGTAGGTGAAAAGCTGTAAATTTTAATATATTAAATGAAATATATTTGCTAATGCTGTTGAAAATATTTCCTTCTTTATTAACTGTATTTCTATTAACCTAGGTTCCAGTATCTTGCACTGTGGTAAAATAGAAATTTTTTCTTAATAAAAATTTTAATAAAATCATCA